>JARFIZ010000161.1:0-89964 GCA_036325965.1 Sinopyrophorus schimmeli
ACCTTTCGATCTGATTTCAACACGACTTTATAATCAACGTAACTATAACTAACATCATGAGTAGGTTTATGTATGTTAATTCTTTAAATTTTAGCTGTTGATGATCTTGGTAAAGGATTGTTATACAAAAATATACCAGACTGTTGCATTAAAATATGGAGAACTGAGGGACCATTGGGTTTTTACAAAGGAGTGACGGCTAACTACATGCGTTTAGCACCTCATGGCGTTTTAACACTTGTATTTTGAGATTGGCTAAAAGATTTACATGTTGCCTTTAAAATGGTAGACAATAAAAATTTATGAAGAGTTTTATAGTAGCATTGTAGAATGCATGAGATTACAATTAAGAGTAATCTGCGTTTTCCTAGATAAGTAAATATACGTTTTCAGTATTTTTTATAAGATATAGAATAATTGCATAGTTTTTACCAAAAATTATATAATTTATATCTATGTACACATTTAATTTTGTTATTTACCTACATATAAAGATGAATGGAATACGGTGATTGTAATTAAACTAATCCCACTCCGTCCTTATAGCTGGATCAAAAAATAATCGAAAATGCACCAAACTGATTAAAAAAAGCTTATAAAGATAGGGGGTCTGGATATCCAAAAATGTAAGGGCTAGATATCGCCGATATAGGAAAACGTGGCTGTGCCAGGGGTAGGAAACACAGTCTTCTTAATTTAATGCTGACCAAAAGGCGAATAGGCAATTAAAAGGTAAGTTGGTACTGACAAAGCGAGTAGGCACTCCAAACAATGGATCTACTCACATTTTTGGTACTTGTGCCTTGGAATGAAACAATTTTGAATTTATGCGCGTCAACGAAAGTTTTATCGATTTTATGGCTCGGATATTGTAAGTCAGTGAAATACAGCTGTATTTTGAGTTTAACTAAAAAGTTGATTTTGAAAGTATAAGGTATGTATTATTTTGTTTTATTAAAGAATTACTTTATCTTCACACGTATTAATATTGAAGAGATCAATTTTAAATAAAATTTACTAATATTATGTTACGTTAATTTTAGATAAACAGCGATACTTCCAAGTTATAAACTTCTACAATAATTCTGGCAATTTTTATGTATCATTCATTTGAATCATATCGTAAAAGAATATTACTAATTAAACAAGTTGTAGTAGAAAAATCTGCATCCTATTAATTAAAGAAGACTACAGGTAAAACGTTACACTAATTATGATGAAATTTAAGTATATATATGTATATTTTAAAAACCACAATAATATATGACAAGTATATTGCAGGAATATCTATTTGGGTTAAAAAGGATGGACCAAGAAGGTATTTACAAATCAAAGACTAGATTGAAATGGCCAAGAAATAATAATAGCAAAAGTATGAAAGCAGAAAGGCAGGCCACAAATAATATAGATGGGGAGTCTATGACGACTAAGAACATTTATATAATTATTTCAACAAAATATAATTATGAATTTAGAGTTGTTAAAAATGCATAACTCAAATCATTGAAAATTGAATTGCGCGCTTATAATAAAAGAGGTGCCATTAAGAAAATAGAATATATGTAACTACTTCTATTGAGGCGTATTTTGGGTAGCATATACTCACAAAATTTTACACTACAGCATCATCTAACGCGTATTATTTGCTTTGATTATACAGTCAACTCGCGTTATAACAAAGTTCGATATAACGAAAATCTCGATATAAAGAAAGAAACCGCCGGTCCCTTGAAAATCTCGCTTTATAACGAAAATTTTAATGGGTTTTGGTCCCCTCGATATAACGAAGTTTTCTTGACCAAAGTCTAATAATTTTTGTTAAAAAAGTAAGTACTGTAGGTATGTTATATAATTTACATAATGTGTTTCTACACAATTTTTGATTTTTTTATCTTAAAGAAATGCAAACTTAACACTATCAATTAACAATTACTTGCGAAGCCATGACCTTGACGACAGTGTATTCTCAAGTATCTTAAATCTGGAGAACGCAATTGAACGGACACGTACAGTCACCTGCATACAAACTAAAATTACGGAGTTTTTTTAGATTATACGTGTTTCTATTTGTATTATTTCTATTGTTTTTTTTTTATTGTTGTTTTCTATTGTTTTATTATTTTTTTTTACATTTCTGCGTTATATTGGTTATTTTAATAAACGACAACGAATTTGTGGTGTTTTGGATTGATTAATTCTATATCTCTAAACAAAGTAAAAATTTGTTAATTTATGCTTTTATAATAAGGAATTTCGATATAACGAACTTTTTCGTGGGTCCCTTGAAATTCGTTATAACGCGAGTTGACTGTATATACCTAGATTGCTAATGTTATAGGCGGATTTGGAGCTTCGAGGTCACGTTAAAAGTGGTTCGTAATGTGGCTCCCTTTAACGTTCAGTAGGAAGAAGTACTATTTTTTTTACAGATTTTAGTTTTGTTACAGAACGTCGTAAATGACTATTTAGAGCTTAACTAAGTAGGTAAGTTATGATTGAGAATAACGGTTAGGATGGGAGGGATTAGAGAGACTGCTTGAATCGGCGAAAATTATATATCACTTCTTTTAGATTTCATAAAGTATTGAAATAATAAGAATAATAAGAAACATTGACAAATTGTATATATTAATGAAAACTAAAGAATGAATACATATTTAATATACATTTGTTTTTTAAGACATTAAAAATTCTCAATAAAATCAATTCTTAATAATAAATAATAATAATTTAACCGTAAATAAGATATAAAGATATATTATTGTAGACACATAAAGAATTAAACGCTTGCCGCCAAGCTTGTAAAATTTTAAAGATAAAGTTGATACTAGGTAAAAGTATTTATACCTATTTCAATTTCAAACTTTTATGTTCATTGGGCAATTGTCCAGAAAGTACCGTTATGGTTTATTATAGGCATTATTCTACTATGGCCGCGGCTACACTAATTTGAAATATAACAATAGACATTATTTTAAATAATTCTAAACTAAAAAATAGCAATTAAAAAAACGCCATTAAAAGAAAAAATTAGGGCCCTCTTTGTGAAAAGAGTACAAATCGTGTGACGACGGGTCTCAACCATATCCAATATCAGACTCATAAATCGGATCTAGAAGTGAATTTCAAAAAGTATGTTTGTCGGTTGATCGTACCTACATATATTTCTATATTGTAATAAGTTGTTTTTTTTGGGATTTTGTTCATTTTGATTTGTTTAATGGAATATAATCATATAAAACAGCCTTTATAGCAACATTTGCATTATATAATTGTTTTTTAAAAGTACCTACTAAGTTTGTTAAAATGTTTATCGTATTTTTTTGCCTTTTGTCTTATAAAACTGTAATTTTTACAACAAAATTGTTTTTATTTCATTACGTTCAGTGTATTTCTGACAAATATAATACCTAAGTAAGAGCCATTTTGGCCGAAGGTAACTAAAATAATGCGAATTAAAAAATTAAACGTCGTGTAACAGACTGCGCGCGTCAGCAAGAACGTAACAATTTTCGCTATTGTAATAAGTTGTTTATTTTTTTATAGTTTATGTTTGAATGGAACTTGTATAACCATTTAAAAAAAAACTTTATAGTGGCATTTGTATTATTTTTGTTTTTTAACTGTATTTAGTTTATTAAAATGTATTTCGTATTTTTAGTCTTTTACGTTATAAAAATGTCATTTTCACAACAAAATTATTTTTATTTCATTACGTCAGGGTATTTTCATATTCTCAATCCACATAAGGTAAAAGTACCGGTTTTGGACACGTTAGGCCCAGTTTTAGACACTTGAGTAATTTTGATAAAATACTTTAAAAAATACGAAAAAAACATAAGTGATGTTTCTATCGTAGTTAACATACATTAATTACACTTATAGCAAGTAGCGATAATTCTTATATTTGAGATTTGTCAAAATAAAGTGGAAAATGTCCACAACTGGTACAGTGTCCAAAACCGGTACTTCTACCTTAGTGTACACAAATTTAACAAATTTTTAAAAAATATTAAATGTTTTGGCAAAATAATTCAAATAATATAGCCTAGTCAGTACTTAAAATCAATTTAGTATTTTGAAAAGATTGAAAGATCGAAAAGATAAAAAAAAATGGGTAGTTTCTATATGGTGAAATATTTCGAGATTAGAGCCTAGTATGTAGTAAAATTGTAAAAGATAGTAATAGCAGTCAAAGAATAAGAATTTAATACAAATTTATTCTGAAATTGCTGCCCGATTAATTTATTGCTCGTAGTCAATAATTCTGTATTTAAGCGCTTTAAAATCTCTACTTGAGAAATATATAAACTCATAAATTCTATATTTAGATTCATAAATTCCACCTCCACATTTACAAATAGCGAAGAACTAAACCTTTTTGAAATTTTGAATAATTATCTTTGCCATCTATCAATGGGGTTAATAAATTTATCGAAAACAACAGCAGCGCACAATTGGAATAGCCGCCGCCTCCAGTACTAAGGGCTTGCGGCCTCCAGATCGTCTCCTAAAAGCGCTGCACAAAATTAACATGGGATTGACAATCTATGTTATATATAATCAAAGATATAATCAAAGATATAATCAAAGTTATTTGTAAACAAATAGAATCGTTGACTACTTTATTGGTCAACTGTTAGTAGGAGTTGCCGAAACGAGAAATTGAAAAACGCGCGAATGCGCGTTTCATGAATCATTGCAAGGCACAAGTACCACATTTTTAAGCATACCAACTGCAGTGGACTTTCCGAAACTTAAACAAAGAGTAGGCATACCGTCAAATGATTGTTTATTTGTTTTAACAATATTTTGCAGCCATCTCTGAACATATGATTGAAATAACAATTACCTTTATAGTAATACGCAAGCGTCATATTCAACCACCTGTGAAACACCTCTACAGTTTTGTACAATTTACACGTTTGTTACACCTGGGGAAGAAGTTCAATGAACTAACTCTAAGTATGTAGATTTTTTATAAATTTGCAATAAAAACTAAGAGCAACGTAATAGTTATTGATGTTCCGGTTGTAGGATCATGTAGTAATATTATCTTTGCAAGTGATTTGAAACTTGAAGTGAAAGCCTTTAAAGGTAAGTCAACAATTTATCTATGTGGCAGATAAATAAAATACAATTGTGAATTTTTTTAATTAAAATTATATTTTACTATATTTAAGCTTATCTCGTTACTAATGTTTTATGTATGATTCTAAGAATTTTAAACTTAAGGCTTTCGCGGTTATTAATAATAAAATTAAAACACTTACCAGAATCGATGATGGATCCTCTGGAGCTGGCACTAGCACTGTCACTAACACTAACCCGATTACCGACACCAACACTAGTTAAGGCTTCCGGATGGATGCCGCGTCTTATTGTAGCAAAATGCCGACGTTTCGCAAACGTTTCAGTTTGCATCTTCAGGGCTGGATGCTCTGATACTAAAGCACCCTTTGATCAGGGGGTCCTTATATACCCATGCTCATGTCATGGAACAATGCACACAGAGTTATTCAACCATAACCTCAAAATTATCAAAAATTTTGGGAGGGTAGTGCGCCAAATAGGATTAATTTGGAAACCTCGGTCTCTATTGAGATTGTTAGGATTTTTTCCAATCTCAATGCCTTCACGATATTTCCTTGGAAAGTATCCTTTCACAGTTGCCAGTTTTCGGCCTTGTCATATAGAATTGGATGTCCAGTTTCAGACCAATGTTCTGCCAAAGCAGATTGTGAAAAATTACGATATTTGACGCACCGTTGGTGTTCTTTAATTCTAGTGCTTATGTTCCTCCCGGTCTCTCCTATGTACACTTTTCCACACGAGCACGGAATTTTATAAATCCCGGATGTATCAAGAGTAGGTTTTTGTCCTTAGGGTTCGGAAGAATCTGAGAGATTTTCTTCTGAGGTCTGAAAATAACCTTGATGTTGTGTTTCCTAAGGACTCTACTGATACGGTCGGAGGTACCCTGAAGATACGGAAGAAACACCGTCTTTGTCGTTTCGTTTACTGGCAACTCAGCGTTGCTTTGGTCCGAGCCTAGTTTGGTTTTGAAACGTTTTATGGATCGGTAGATGTCCTTTTCCCATAGCCATTCTTCGACAAGGCATCAGTGATATGTTCTAATTCCTTATCTAAGGCTGTAGGTTCCGAAATTGTTAAAGCTCTATATACCAAAGAATTGATTACCGAGTTCTTCTGCGATGGGTGATGGTGTGACGTAGCATGTAAATATCGATCTGTATGTGTGGGTTTACGATAGACTTGATGGCCTAGAGAACCGTTCGATTTCCGTTCTACCAACACATCAAGAAAAGATATTTTCCGATTTTGTTCCGTTTCCATAGTAAATTGTATGTTGGGATGTTGAGAGTTCAAAAAAGTCAAAAACCCGGGAAGCGTGTCCTTGCCGTGACTCCAGATCATAAATGTATCATCAACATATCTAAACCAGGTTTTCGGTTTAAGCGGAGCGTTTTTTAAGATTTTGTTTTCAAAGTCTTCCATAAAAATGTTAGCTATGATAGGTGAGATTGGTGAGCCCATTGCAGCACCCGCGATTTGTTCAAAAAATTCTCCTTGAAACTGGAAAAAAGTCGACGAAAGACAATGCTTGATGAGCGGTAGTAGATTTTGCGAAATTTCGTCTGATTTTGTTATGATCTGTAATGTATCAGGTATTGGTACGTTTGTAAATAACGACACGATATCAAAACTGACCAGAATATCTGAAGGATTCGTTTTAATTTTGGAAATTCTTTTAATAAAGTCCGTAGAATTTTTGATACTAAAATTGTTTGAGCCCGTAATGTTTTGAAGAGGTTTTGTAAGAAATTTTGATAATTGATACGTGGGACCTCCGATGTTACTGACTATTGGACGTAATGGTATGGAATCCTTGTGAATTTTCGGTAGTCCATACAATTTAGGAGCCGACGATTCTTTAGGTGTGAGAGTTTTGATCGCCTTAACTAGTGTTGGTGTCGGTAATCGGGTTAGTGTTAGTGACAGTGCTAGTGCCAGCTCCAGAGGATCCATCATCGATTCTGGTAAGTGTTTTAATTTTATTATTAATAACCGCGAAAGCCTTAAGTTTAAAATTAGAAGCCTGTACGGAGAGGCTATCATTGGTTCGGTAAATTCTTTTACCAAAATCAGGAAATCCTTATGTATTCAATTGTGTTCATTGGCATTTTAAAACGGTGTCGCGACCAACGTGTGATACCAAAAGCCTTTCTATTACGAAGCCCTTATCCATCAAAAAGGAAGTGACATTCTTCGACTAGCGTCGTTGAAACTTATCAGGAAAGAATTTCTTTCCTAAAACACCAAATTTCGAAATTATCGCAAGAACTTTTTAGACTACATCTATTTCTGGCTGCTACCCTGTCCAACGAGTTATGGCAGGTTCTTGATCGTGTTACTTACGAACAAGCCTTGCAATCTGCCGAGCTTAGGTCAGGAAAGCAGAAACAGAAGTTTCACAAAATTCAACCCCCAGCGGCAGTATCTGTGATGGGTGAAACTGTGAAAAACCTCAGCGAACATAAATTAACGCGTGATCAAATTTCGGTTTTGTCAAAAGGTCATAATTTTGCGGTAACTCCTAATAGAATTCCTACGGAGGAAATCATTAGTGAAATTGAAACAGCCATCTATCAATTACCTGTTGAAATTGGCAACGAAATTAGAACACGATCGGCCGTTATTTTGAAAAATCAAAATTCCGAAACAAAACCTAACGAATGAAGAACGTCGAGCATTACAAGAACTAAAAAGAATGATAAGATCCTTATTCTACCTGCAGATAAGGGAATTGTACAGTGGTTATGGACAGAACTGATTACTGCAGAAGGATCTTTTCATTATTAGATGATTCCAACACATATAGAAAACTCAAACGTAATCCGACTTCTTCAATTCAGCGCAAAACAATTGATTTTCTCAAAAAATCTGGTCTTCCAACGGAAACGATCAAAACTCTCACACCTAAAGAATCGTCGGCTCCTAAATTGTATGGACTACCGAAAATTCACAAGGATTCCATACCATTACGTCCAATAGTCAGTAACATCGGAGGTCCCACGTATCAATTATCAAAATTTCTTACAAAACCTCTTCAAAACATTACGGGCTCAAACAATTTTAGTATCAAAAATTCTACGGACTTTATTAAAAGAATTTCCAAAATTAAAACGAATCCTTCAGATATTCTGGTCAGTTTTGATATCGTGTCGTTATTTACAAACGTACCAATACCTGATACATTACAGATCATAACAAAATCAGACGAAATTTCGCAAAATCTACTACCGCTCATCAAGCATTGTCTTTCGTCGACTTTTTTCCAGTTTCAAGGAGAATTTTTTGAACAAATCGCGGGTGCTGCAATGGGCTCACCAATCTCACCTATCATAGCTAACATTTTTATGGAAGACTTTGAAAACAAAATCTTAAAAAACGCTCCGCTTAAACCGAAAACCTGGTTTAGATATGTTGATGATACATTTGTGATCTGGAGTCACGGCAAGGACACGCTTCCCGGGTTTTGACTTTTTGAACTCTCAACATCCCAACATACAATTTACTATGGAAACGGAACAAAATCGGAAAATATATTTTCTTGATGTGTTGGTAGAACGGAAATCGAACGGTTCTCTAGGCCATCAAGTCTATCGTAAACCCACACATACAGATCGATATTTACATGCTACGTCACACCATCACCCATCGCAGAAGAACTCGGTAATCAATTCTTTGGTATATAGAGCTTTAACAATTTCGGAACCTACAGCCTTAGATAAGGAATTAGAACATATCACTGATGCCTTGTCGAAGAATGGCTATGGGAAAAAGGACATCTACCGATCCATAAAACGTTTCAAAACCAAACTAGGCTCGGACCAAAGCAACGCTGAGTTGCCAGTAAACGAAACGACAAAGACGGTGTTTCTTCCGTATCTTCAGGGTACCTCCGACCGTATCAGTAGAGTCCTTAGGAAACACAACATCAAGGTTATTTTCAGACCTCAGAAGAAAATCTCTCAGATTCTTCCGAACCCTAAGGACAAAAAACCTACTCTTGATACATCCGGGATTTATAAAATTCCGTGCTCGTGTGGAAAAGTGTACATAGGAGAGACCGGGAGGAACATAAGCACTAGAATTAAAGAACACCAACGGTGCGTCAAATATCGTAATTTTCACAATCTGCTTTGGCAGAACATTGGTCTGAAACTGGACATCCAATTCTATATGACAAGGCCGAAAAACTGGCAACTGTGAAAGGATACTTTCCAAGGAAATATCGTGAAGGCATTGAGATAGGTAAAAATCCTAACAATCTCAATAGAGACCGAGGTTTCCAAATTAATCCTATTTGGCGCACTACCCTCCCAAAATTTTTGATAATTTTGAGGTTATGGTTGAATAACTCTGTGTGCATTGTTCCATGACATGAGCATGGGTATATAAGGACCCCCTGATCAAAGGGTGCTTTAGTATCAGAGCATCCAGCCCTGAAGATGCAAACTGAAACGTTTGCGAAACGTCGGCATTTTGCTACAATAAGACGCGGCATCCATCCGGAAGCCTTAACTAGTGTTGGTGTCGGTAATCGGGTTAGTGTTAGTGACAGTGCTAGTGCCAGCTCCAGAGGATCCATCATCGATTCTGGTAAGTGTTTTAATTTGATTCTAAGAATGTTACAACAATATGACTCTAAGTAAGGACAGTAATACCTCCAAAATGCACGAATTATTTATGCAAGTTCTCAAAAACAGGGATTTAGCCAGGGCTGGTGACTTATTTTCTGTACCAGACAATGAGATTGTGAATGATTTAACTCTTGTGGTAAGTTGACTTTACTATGATGTAATTATGAATATTTAAATTTGAAACAGCAGTATTCAAGTTAATCTATTATTGAAGATATCAAACAGAATTAAATAAATTATAAAAATAGTAAATTAATTTATTTATAAGTTAACACTAAAAACTTGGCAAAAGCAAGTACAAAAAAAATTTAAAAAGCTCATGGTTAATAGGTGTATAAAATATACAACAGAACTTTTCAAACTTTATACCATGGCAACTTTCTTTTGCCTTATACCAATTTTAATAAGTGTTCTTTTTCATTAAAGGGATGCTAAATCATATTTTGATAGTCAACATTTTGCATTACATTTATATGCAATTGAGAAACGTTCGATTTATCAATGCAGTTAGGTATATAAAATATTAAACTAAGTTTGTTTGGAAAACGAATAACAATTTAAACAATCTACTGATTCTGTTATTCTAAATTATCGATGACTAACTGATAATTAAGTTTTATAAAGATAATAGATACGAAATGATACCTACATATTACTTCAGAATAATAAATTTAGCTGTTTAACTAATAACTGCATATTCAATTATTTTTTTAGCAACAATACAGAGAACCTGTATCTAGTTTAAGGGGTTATACGCAGTTAGAATTTTTTAAAAAATCAATTTTTTTTTGCATTTCTGGAATGTATATTTAACCGACAATATTTCCTGAAAATTTCAAATTGATCAGATAAGTATTTTCCGAGATATACGCATATTTGTAAAGACGTCTGGGAGTATTAGAAGGTAGATGTATTAGAGACCGGAGTAGCAGCTCTTTTCTTTCTTTGTATTCTTAGGTGTTAATTACCTTTTCTGAAATGTGCATTTTATCATTGAAGACTAAATCTAGTCATGTCTTGTACGAAATAAGTGAACATCATTTCAAATAGTCTGTCACGTTGTACAGTCGTGTGTTCAGTTTTAACTTTCTGTTCTCAGTTTTTGCGTTTTTAATTCAGTTAAATTGACATATTACATGAATGCAATGGGCCTATCAATTGGGCCCAATGCTCATGCCTATGTCGAGAAAGAGGATGCAGAGCGCGTCACAATCTCTGAATTGAGAGCGCATGAGAGTACGCGAGAGGGAAGAATGGCTCGAAGACAACATCAAATCGAAGTATTAGAAGCTGCTGATGCTACAGAGGGCCCATCTTATGGCCCTAGAATAGATGACTCCATTTAAGTAAAAAATAAATAATTTATCTGTGTGTAAACTTCTTCCGAAACTTTAAACGCGTTTTTCTCAAAACTATGTTTTCCAAGTCGGTGACCAAGATTTCCCAAAAAACGGCCCAACCGATCAGTTTGAAATTTTAACACAACCTTCTCAGATATATTCCTCAGGTATTAATCGAAGGAATAAGATTTCGGATAATTATTTCTATTAAAAAAAAAAAATTTACGTAGCAATTTTGGACGAAAATTCAATTTTTTTTTTACAAAGCCGCCATTTAGTCAAAAATCAAAATTTCGATTATTCCTTCGATCAATACCTAGTTTTATCTATCCATTAAAAGAATTTTTTTGATTTTTTGACTTTAGATGAATTATACCGGAGAAATCGTGGTCACCGCCGAACACCTTTTTTTGTAAGACCTTCAGGAGATCGTTTGCAGGAGCACATCAGATCAATATTTTTACAAATCATTAGTGTCATTATAAACTTAGATGTTGCCACTAAATTTATCAATACTTTTGGTTTTTGTAAAGTCAAACACCTCTTCACAAAAAATTTATAAAAAAACGTCTTTTTTCGGCCTTCTAACTGCGTATAACCCCTTAATGTATGTTAAATTAGGCATTAACAAGCATAGAAATTCATTAACTTATGACTTGTTTCTAATTGTAAGAGAAAGCTTTTCTATTTTAATAATTTTATATCTACAAAGCGTAAGATTAAAATACGTAAAATAATATAAATGTATATACACAATGATTATTATTTTAAATAAGCTAATAATCATTTTCTACTTTAAGTGGTTTTAGTAATAAACACGTTTTTTTTTTTTAAATAAGTACTATTTATTATGCTATGTTATTTAAAAATCTATATTTTATAGATAAATGAAATAACAACAATCGCATCTTTGGCGGATTATGCCCACAATGACAACGATCAAAGTGTAGTAGAAATATGTGTTACAAGAGTAACTTCATGTGTAAGAGAAACTGGAACTCTTGAACAACATTGCGATGCTCTTGTAACTCTTTTGGAATCATGTTTACATCACAATCTTCAATTATCTTCTAGGGATGAAGATCCACCTCATGCAAAAATATCAAGTGATATCATTTCAAGCATTTTCTTGGTAATTGTTAATCGATCTATATTTTTTTTTTAATACGTTTAAATAAGTTAATTGTTTTTTTTTAGAATTATGGAAAAAAGTCTGTGATGCAGCGTGCCTTACCAGTTGCAGTTAAGTTTTTACATAAAGGTAATAAAGAATTATCGAGGAACATGGCATCGTACCTTTCCTTAGCAGCTATAGAACATGCTTCATTGCTCAGTCCACATGTACAACCCATTATGGATTCTATAATATCAGGTATAAAATAAACGATGGTAAGTTTCAAAGATATTTTAATGTTAATAATTTAGGCAATTATCCTCTTTGCCGTGTTTTGGCTCAAATATATGAGGTCTCACCTGAACCCCTTCAAGGACATGCCATGGCCTTGGTATCTTTACTACCCCACTGTGATAATCAAGAGAAGTTAGCTCTACTTCACTTATTTTCATTAATAGCTAAAGATAATCCAACAGTAAGTAATCTAATACCAATAATTTACATTCAGTAAAAAATCATGTAGTAATACAAATGTTCAGTTATTAGAAGCCAGTGTCCCACAATTATGTGAGTACTTAAACAATTCTGCGACGGCAGCTCAAACTCTACAGGTTTTTCTGAATATGTCCGAAAAGAAACCGGCCTTATTAGCTGATCATGTAAATGCATTAAAATTGGCAGCTCAAAGATATCCTCAAACCGTTTGCTTGGCAGCCCAAGTTATTAGTGCAGTAGGAAAATTGAGTAAAGTGCGTAATTTTATATGTATAATTAATCACATCTTTAAACAAATCTTTATCTCACAATCACCTTAAATTATTAACTCTTCATTATTCACGCTTTTTATAATACACATCTACAAAACGTAAGAATATTGAGCAAATTCTATTGTGACACAATATTTCTAATTTAAAAAAAAGGAGTAATTTCTATGAAACAAATACCTTTGTGTATAGAAAAATGGGGTGTTTTGTAATTAACATTTTGAAAGTTATAAATTTAAACATTACTTGGTTTGCAGGATCGCGCACAAGATGCCTTAAATTTCGTTTTGGAATATTTGCCCAAAGCTGATCAAGGTTCACAAAGTACCTTACTAAGAGAAGCCACTATTTTATGCAGCTCATACCCTATACTATTTACTGATAAAGTTCTAGCTGGAGTTAGACAAAGGCACCACACAAGGTAAGATAAATTGTTAATAAAAATTACACATTTTTTTTAATCGTCTTCTAATTACTTTTTATTTGTAAGTTTCATTATTGGTTTTAGAAATAAATACTAATATTTTTTTCAGTACAAATCAAATTAGTCATATGTCCAATCAAAATCAGAACCAAGTTACCTCAGGGGGAGTAACGATAGTTAAGGTGGGTGGCAATACTCAGCCCCAACATTCTACATCACAGGGTGGTTATACTAGAAGAACAAAATTAAGAAATTCTCGTAGTACTGGAAGACTTACATCGAATAACAACCATCAGAGTATGACTAGAATTAACGTAGCTGGTACGTTTTCAACTCTCAACTAACGAAAATTGTTTTAAAAAAATTAATTTAAAATTAGAGTGGAAGAAGAAAAGTATTTTCTGATCACGTCTAGAGAAGTCTTAATCTATTCTAAAAGATACTAATTTTTTAGGGGGTTCAGTTGGGGGACTTCATAAAAGTATGACAAGATTGAGTTCATCTCAACAAATAAATGTTCCAGTGCCCCCGATTGTTATGCCAGCAACACCTGCACCAAACAGCCTTTTGGTGACCAGTAATAAATGGGGTATTCCTAATAATCGAGTTTCTAGTGGTGGAGTAACTGTAACTACTATATCTCCTCCTAGGATTCCAAGACCACACAGTCAAGGACCTTTAACCCTTCTTACTCCTATTGTACCAAATCATAGCAGTCAGGTAAACTAATTATTTAAGCAAAATCTGTTAATTAGCAATAATACGTTCGAATAAACAATTCTAATTAATATGTGTTTACAGATAACAATAAATCCTGTTCAAGGAGGATCATCCCAAATATCAAATATTAACACAAGTAATTCTGTTACTGTGAGTTCTGTTTACAATAGGCCAATTTCTAGCGGTCAAGTTTCTGTACTTACAAATACTACTGGCGGATCAAATAACGTAGTTACACAAACGATACCTGTAGGATCAGGATCTATTAATCAATTTTCAGTGAATGACATAAGTAATCATCCCAATGGTACTACGTTTGGAAGTAGTAAATCACATTACATTTAAAATAGAAATGTGTTTAATGCTTTTTTTAAAGGTCATGTAAATATTAGTGGACCAAGTACCATAACTACAAGAAGAGCCAACAATACCAGTGTTACTTTAGTTAATGCAAATCAAGGAGCAGCTTCCCAACGTATGAGTGTATTTGAACCGTATCCCATGAGGGATACAGTTCAACACTTTTGCGAAAAACATTTGGATAAAATAAAGACTTACATGGATAAAGTATCCGCTAAAATTCCACCACCTGCAAAATGTACAATCGAAGAAAGAAGACATAAAAAATCAGCCAAACTACATTTCGCTTGTCAAGCAAGAGGCCAACACTGTTTGTATTCAAAAACCTTTTTTACCATGCGAACAAGAAATCCCAGAATTTGGATCCACCTTATGTTCATTGCATTACAGGTGTGTATTAAACGATTAAATATAAGAATAATTATTAATATTTTACAGGCGAGATCGCCTCATGCATTAAGTTCCAGAGATACGAGTGTTACAAGTTTAAAACATTGTTGGGATATGTTGAAATGTGAAAATAAGACTTTTTTAACATTAGTAACCAGTGCTTTTCCTTGCTTAAAAGATCAAGAAATGTTGCTAAACGAGTTGCGACATTCTGGATTTTTTGACGTCTTCCAATTGTGTCCTGGAAAAAATGGCATAGAAGGTTCAACGGAACAGTTAGAAGGACCGAAATTTCAATGGGGTTGTTTTTTATGTGCTCATCCTGAAAGGGCGGTGGGATTTTTAAGAGGTTTGATTACAATTGATAACGTTTAAAATAATTTTGAAATATGTACCCGTTGGAGGTGATACACAACCGGTAATAGAAGGGCAATTGAAGGAGAAAAAAGGTAAATGGAAACTGTTTCGGAGATGGAGAACGAGATATTTTACGTTGTCTGGGGCGCATTTGTCCTGTCGAGGTTCTGTAAGTACTTTTTATTGTTTTTTTAATACTTAATTAATATGAAAATAGCACGCGTATTTGAAGCAAATGTACACTGGCGAACCCCGAATTGTTTTCAGGGGTTGCAGTTATTTTTCTTAAATTTCCAAAATTTATTATTTTTTTTATATTAACCAACGAATTGATCTTGCATTTGAGTTGTATGTAATTATGCATTGGTAGGTTAACGATTCTTACGTTTTAGTTAAAATTCCTTCTGAAAATAAATAAATTATTATGAATCAAACAATTTTTAATTAATAATTATAAAATCGCAGTGGAGCCCCCAGTTATAATTGGTTTTTGAGAAGCCCTCCTTATTTTTTATCAGTTTCTTATTTTCTACTAATTTTTTAGAGTGGTGGTGAGAGTATTGATGTAAACCAAATCCGATCAGTAAAAGTATCCAGAGGAGCAAGGAATATTCCGAAAGCTTTTGAAATATTTACAGGAAATCAATCCCTGATACTGAAACCAAAAGATGGTAAGAATGCTGAAGAATGGGTGCAATGTTTGAGCATTGTGGTTGCTCATTCGCACGCGAAAGAATTACCAGCCAAAAGCAATTCACTTCCAGCAAGAAGTATGTGTGCTAGTCGTACTGCAATATAATTTTTTTTCTAATTCTTTTAAACCATATTTTAACGATTGTGATTAAACGATACTTAATTTAAAAGTACGTGAAGCTATTATTTATTATCCTAAACTATGTATATTTAATTTGAAGGCAATTAGCTGCAGCCTTTTATTATATATACCTAGATTGCTAATGTTATAGGCGGATTTGCAGCTCCGAGGTCACGTTAAAAGTGGTTCGTAATGTGGCTCCCTTTAACGTTCAGTAGGAAGAAGTACTATTTTTTTTACAGATTTTAGTTTTGTTACAGAACGTCGTAAATGACTATTTAGAGCTTAACTAAGTAGGTAAGTTATGATTGAGAATAACGGTTAGGATGGGAGGGATTAGAGAGACTGCTTGAATCGGCGAAAATTATATATCACTTCTTTTAGATTTCATAAAGTATTGAAATAATAAGAACAATAAGAAACATTGACAAATTGTATATATTAATGAAAACTAAAGAATGAATACATATTTAATATACATTTGTTTTTTAAGACATTAAAATTCTCAATAAAATCAATTCTTTATAATAAATAATAATAATTTAACCGTAAATAAGATATAAAGATATATTGTAGACACATAAAGAATTAAACGCTTGCCGCCAAGCTTGTAAAATTTTAAAGATAAAGTTGATACTAGGTAAAAGTATTTATACTTATTTCAATTTCAAACTTTTATGTTCATTGGGCAATTGTGCAGAAAGTACCGTTATGGTTTATTATAGGCATTTTTCTACTATGGCCGCGGCTACACTAATTTGAAATATAACAATAGACATTATTTTAAATAATTCTAAACTAAAAAATAGCTATTAGACAAACGCCATTAAAAGAAAAAATTAGGGCCCTCTTTGTGAAAAGAGTACAAATCGTGTGAAGACGGGTCTCAACCATATCCAATATGAGACTCATAAATCGGTTCTAGAAGTGAATTTCAAAAAGTATGTTTGTCGGTTGATCGTACCTACATATATGTGAGCAATCATTTTTTTTTATCATACACCGTGTCTACTTTCCTTTGTTCTGGTTCTGGTGCCAGCCAGTCGGGCTGATTTCTTCATTTTCTGGGAACCAAGAGAACAAGAGGAAGTGACCCGTGGTGGTATCAAATAATTCTTGTTTCTATTTAAGCCCTTCAAAGAGCGCCATTCATGTAAGGCCATTATACGTGCCTTTTGGCGTTATTGCTGTGGCATATATTGTTATAAACTTAAGTTGTTCCTATTAAGCTCTTCAAAGAGCACCATTCATGTAAGGCCATTATACGTGCCTTTTTATGTTATTGCCGATATAATTAATATAAGATTGATTGTACCAATTCTGGGTACGAAAGAGGTCATGCCCTTTTAGAAAAACAAATAGTAAGGAGATGGGTATAAAAGCCTTTCGTACCCAGGAAAGGGATGATTAAAGTCACGATTCTTGAAGTGACGATTATATTTTGTGTATTGTGATTGCTCAATTATATTTTGTGTTAAAATCAAGACTGTGTATTGTGATTGCCATTATTATTTTGGTCAATATATTTATATCGGAAAAATAGTGTTTATATTTACAAACCCTGTCACTTCCAAGCTGACATATATTTCTATATTGTAATAAGTTGTTTTTTTTGGGATTTTGTTCATTTTGATTTGTTTAATGGAATATAACCATATAAAACAGCCTTTATAGCAACATTTGCATTATATATTTGTTTTTTAAAAGTACCTACTAAGTTTGTTAAAATGTTTATCGTATTTTTTTGCCTTTTGTCTTATAAAACTGTAATTTTTACAACAAAATTGTTTTTATTTCATTACGTTCAGTGTATTTCTGACAAATATAATACCTAAGTAAGAGCCATTTTGGCCGAAGGTAACTAAAATAATGCGAATTAAAAAATTAAACGTCGTGTAACAGACTGCGCGCGTCAGCAAGAACGTAACAATTTTCGCTATTGTAATAAGTTGTTTATTTTATTATAGTTTATGTTTGAATGGAACTTGTATAACCATTTAAAAAAAACTTTATAGTGGCATTTGTATTATTTTTGTTTTTTAACTGTATTTAGTTTATTAAAATGTATTTCGTATTTTTAGTCTTTTACGTTATAAAAATGTCATTTTCACAACAAAATTATTTTTATTTCATTACGTCAGGGTATTTTCATATTCTCAATCCACATAAGGTAAAAGTACCGGTTTTGGACACGTTAGGCCTAGTTTTAGACACTTGAGTAATTTTGATAAAATACTTTAAAAAATACGAAAAAAACATAATTGATGTTTCTATCGTAGTTAACATACATTAATTACACTTATAGCAAGTAGCGATAATTCTTATATTTGAGATTTGTCAAAATAAAGTGGAAAATGTCCACAACTGGTACAGTGTCCAAAACCGGTACTTCTACCTTAGTGTACACAAATTTAACAAATTTTTAAAAAATATTAAATGTTTTGGCAAAATAATTCAAATAATATAGCGTAGTCAGTACTTAAAATCAATTTAGTATTTTGAAAAGATTGAAAGATCGAAAAGATAAAAAAATGGGTAGTTTCTATATGGTGAAATATTTCGAGATTAGAGCCTAGTATGTAGTAAAATTGTAAAAGATAGTAATAGCAGTCAAAGAATAAGAATTTAATACAAATTCATTCTGAAATTGCTGCCCGATTAATTTATTGCTCGTAGTCAATAATTCTGTATTTAAGCGCTTTAAAATCTCTGCTTAAGAAATATATAAAAGTTATAAATTCTATATTTAGATTCATAAATTCCACCTCCACATTTACAAATAGCGAAGAACTAAACCTTTTTCAAATTTCGAATAATTATCTTTGCCATCTATCAATGGGGTTAATAAATTTATCGAAAACAACAGCAGCGCACAATTGGAATAGTCGCCGCCTCCAGTACTAAGGGCTTGCGGCCTCCAGATCGTCTCCTAAAAGCGCTGCACAAAATTAACATGGGATTGACAATCTATGTTATATATAATCAAAGCTGCAGCACATGATACAAATTATTAAATGAAAATTTCGGAAAATTGCTATGTTGCAATTGTAATTTTGTATTACTAAAAATGATCGTTTAAGCATCACATAATTGAAAACGATATTGTGAATTTATAGTATTGTAAAAAAAGGGACTGAGAATCGTAACGTTGGAGATTGCAAAATATTAAATGTATATTTACTTATATGTATGTATGTTAAACGTTTTGTAATACTTGACCGAGCAATTCATATATTTTGATAAGTACTTTTTAGTCAAATAGTATTTTTGGCAATTTTTACTTTGCTACAAATGTATATTTTTTATGATGTTTGTGTTAATTGTTTATTTCCTTGAATACATTCCAATGCTTCTGCACGTATTTTATTACTGTTATTTATTTTATTTAAACTGAAATCCTCATACCGTTAGGTGTCGGATTATACCTCATTTACAATATTTATAATACAATATCTAATATCTAATATAACTTATACTTATTAAACTTAGTTAACACTTCTTATTAATTTATTCCAAACATTTCTGTCTCTTGTCAGGTTCCTTACTTCTCTCCATTGTATGTTCCTATTTTCCGCTGCTACTTTTACCTGTTCCTCCCACTTCCTTCTTGGTCTACCTACTGCGTTCTTCCCTCTGTTCTTGCTTCGTACTCTCTTCGCTATCCTGTTGTCATCCATTCGGAGCAGATGTCCCATCCAACCTAATTGCCTCTCTTCTATCAGAGTCAATACAGGTTTCACTTTCAGTTGTTCCGTTATATTTTCGTTTCTCACTCTGTCCAATCTTGTTATTCCTTTAATTTTTCTCAAATACCTCATCTCCATTGCTCTAACTCTACTCTCGTTTCTTCTGTTGATCGTCCAGGATTCGCTACCATAAATTAACGAAGGTCTTACTACTTTTTTATATAGGGTGGGTGTACCAGTGGCGAACCAGGTACCAGTAGTTGACCACTCGTATGTTCAATTGAATAAATTAAGAAATTGCGGGAATAATTGAAGAATTCAACTATTTTATTACATTGCCTAGACTATTAGCAACCTTTCAAGCATATTTTTTACGAGAGTGACCTAATTATATCGCTACCTTGCATTTTTTTTCATAACGTTGTGCAATTCACTTGCCTTGTAGCCGTCAATACAGTTAGAAGTTCACGTTGACATGGTAAGTTAAATCTTTTAATATCACCTATTAATTATTAACTATTGTCATAAACTTGTATTATTTTAAAAATTTAGTGTTTATTTAAGACCTATGAGCTGCTATTTTTAATAATTAATGACATTATCAAGTATTTTTAAAGGTGGTTAATTACTGGTACACATTTTGTACTCAGTTGCTATAGTTGACCAACTGGTCAACTATAAAAACTCAGTAGTAGAAAAAGTGTTTTAATTTTGTTTCTCGTTGTTCTATATTAAAGAAGCCGTCCAAAAAGACATTTTTGAAATATACAGAGGAAGATTTGTTTAAGTGCCTCAACGAAATTAGTAAAGGGGCGAAAATAAGGCCAACAAGTAGAAAATATAATATCCCTCACTCGACTGTGATAAACAAAATAAAAATGAGACATCCTGTACAGCGGAGAATGGGACCATCAACTATTTTGACATTCCAAGAAGAGTTATTATTGTCTAGGTGGATTAACGCTAACGCTAAAAAGGGAATCCCCATAACGAAGAAACTTTTAATAGAAACAGTTAGCCAAGTAATACAAGAGGACGGCCGAAAAAATCCTTTTAACAGAGGGATTCATGGGCGAAACTGGTTTACTGGGTTTCTGAAAAGACATCCAGATGTATCACAGCGTCATGCTGAATCTATAAACTCAGCGCGAAGCCAAGTAACGGAAATAAGCCTACGAAAATGGCACTCAAATTTAAAAGAATTTTTAACTACTGAACATGCTGAAGACATACTCCAGGATCCTGAAAGAATTATAAATGCTGATGAATCTGGTTTCAATATTTGTCCTACATCAGGTTTGGTGCTGGGTCCTACAGGAATGGTCAATTTATACGAAATTCAAGATAAGGAAAAGAAAGCATCACTGTCTTGGGAACTTTTCAGCATCTGGAAAAGTCTTGCCCGTCCTTATCATTTACCCTTATGAAAGGATTCCTTTTGAAATAGCGCGAAATATACCAGAAGGCTGGGCCAGCGGAAAGTCACCGAAAGGATGGATGACATCTAGAGTTTTTTATGGCTACATTGCCAATACGTTACTACCAGCATTACGGAAATCCAATGTCAAATTTCCTGTTCTTTTTCTAATCGACGGTCACAAGTCGCATATAACTTACGAGGTCAGTCAACTTTGTAATAACAATCAAATAATTTTGTATGCCCTACATCCTAATGCGACTCATATAATACAACCTGCAGATGTGTCGGTTTTTAGACCATTGAAAAATTCATGGAAAAAGATTGTCCACAAGTGGAAATTCGACACTGGAAACAGAGTTGTAACCAGGGCTCAATTTGCTCCATTGCTAAACACTGCAATGAGAGCTGCAACTCCTGATATCATATGTAATGGATTTCGCAAATGCGGATTGTATCCGTTTAACGTTGACGCTATAGATTACAGTAAATGCATGAGTAATGATAGTAGACACAGTGCCATAGAGAAACCAGCTGAGATAAGCGTAGAACATGCACTGTATTTTGAATCTCTAATGTCGCGAAGGCGAGTTCAAGAGCTCCAAGCTGTCAATCCTAATGAACCGTGGACTGGAGAAGAATCAGCCAAAGAACTTTTCTACGTATGGCGTAAAATCAGGAAAAACATTCAAGAAACAGAAAATATTGTTTCATCTCTTGGTGCAGATAATGAGACTGAAGAACATGAGAGCATTCCTGAAATCAAAATTTCCGGCAGTCCCGTAAATTCAAGAGAGGAACGAAAACCGAGTCCAATATCTCCAAATTTATTAGAGGGAACATCTTTAACTGTTTTTGAACCAGAGGAAAAGAATGATACCCTACACCCACAGAATAATCTTGAATTAACACCACCAAAAGTCAAGGGTACTCCAAAACTACAGGACCCTAAATTTGACCCATCGCAGATACCAATAAGCCCAGCATTTTCCAACGCCATTCTGTGGCCTACCGAGTCTCCTACAAAATCTGGTGGTAAGAAAAAGTCATCCAAGCAGCGTTTACCGGATGCTATTGGTGCGACTCAGTGGGTGCAGTATTGGAATGAGAAAAAAAAAAGAGAAGGAAGAAAAAGAAAATAAAAGACTGGATCGCGCAGAAAAGAAAATGTTGAAAAATAAAGAAAAAAATGAGCAGCATCAAAGGAAACGCATTAAAAAAAAAGTTTTCGTGCAATCCGATTCAGAAGATAATATTCCATTGAATTTGTATGCCTGAAAACCTACAAGCTTTGAAGATAGCTTAGAATAACTGATAATTTAAGTGCAAAGTTATTATTCTTCTATCGTAGTTTGATAATAAGTTTTGAAAAGTTAATGTTTTAATTTTCATGTTTGTATTCGAATTAGGTACTACCTACGTTTCACTGTGCCATTAAAAATTAGTTGTAAATCAAGAGAAACTTTAAGTCAATACATGAAAGTCAATTTGTCTAACAAAATAGTGATTTATTTTCAATTAACTACCTTTTCTTCATTAGTTTTTCAGTGGTCAACTATAGGTGCAAAAATGGTTATTTATTGGAGCGCAGTGGTCAACCTTAGATGCATTACTGTTTTTGGTATTGTTCACGAAATCTATAAAAAACTGAAATATTTGGATTCAAATAATTTATCAATATTGCAGTGTTGGTAAACATTAAACAATTTTATATATACATTTCTACGTTAAAATTACATAATACCAGTTCAGAGCATTTCAAAGTCAAAATTTGTCCTTAACTGGTTTGAGACTGGTACACTCACCCTACTTCCGATTTTATTTGTTCCGGAATATCTTTCTTCCTGAGGAACGTATTTTTTAAGTGTGTTAAATATTTTCCCCGCCTAACCTATTCTTTCCATTATTTCATTATCTATTTCTCGGCCTATGGCTAAGATCAAAGTGTAGTATCTGTTCTTATCAGCTTAATGACCATTTAAGCCTCCTAAACGGGGGTGGTAGTGGACTTTCAGTAAAGATACTTACGCGCGGGGGTTAGAGACCTCTCGTCCCTATCCCTATCCCTATCCCTATCCCTTTCATGGCGTGGCCCGGTATGTCATCTCATCCGGTCCCGCCCCAATAAAACCTCCTGCCCACAACAATGGAGGGGGAGCAGCAGCAGCCGCCCTTTGAGGACTACCCCATAGGGGTACCATTGTCCGAGTGCTTTCAATGTAAGATCTGCGCTCCAGCTCCGAAATTCTATAAGAGGCATGGGGACCTATCAAAACACGTCCGCCGATACCACCACCACCAACTGGTATTCAGGTGCCTTGGATGTAGGACCATCTTCCAGACCGTTAAGGCATGCAAGGCCCATCAGGCAAAAACACCCGCCTGCCTTGGCGCCGTACCTGAAGAGTCGTCGCTGCCTCCGCCGCTGCCCACACCAACACCGGGGGCGCTCGCAGTCCAACGGTGCCGGGTTAGGAACGTACACACAGTTAGCACGCCACAACAACAGCTAGCTGCCAGGACGGTGGCGGAGACGCCCACGGCTGCAGACAAAAACCACGAGGGCGGCGGTCAGTGGATAACACTACAAGGGCCACCCTTTCCAGGCCGCCGCCATTTCCCCTGAAGTCGCGGGGCGCCCTCGACTGCCGCATCAACAGCAACTATTACCACCACCCCACGACAAGAGACACCGACTGGAGTGGCGGCAGGGATGACTACGGCTTCAGTGGCGGAAACCAACACTGGGGCAAGGGCCCATCGAACGTGGGTGGATCGATTTGACGCCGTTGGAGATGGTCCTGAACTGGACCTCCTCCTTAGTGAGCTAACTAAGGGGTAGTGCCCAGCACCGGTTCATCTCAGCGGGCCACGCAGCAGTCGAGGTTCCGGCCAGCACAACAACCGCAGCAACAACGACAGCGCCAACAGCAGAGGCGGGAACAACAGCCACAATTCAACGCGGAAGATGCCGCCCGTATCCAGAAACTGTATCGACGTTGTCGACCACGTGCGATGCGAGAGGTGACGGAGACTGACTCGCCGTTCTGCCAAATTCCCACCGACCGTCTGTTCCAGCACTACTCGCAGGTTTTGGCGGCGAGACGCACGCCGGCGGCGTGATGCCTCAAGTGTGCCAGACCAAGAAGGTGCAGTCGACGACGGGGACCCTTTTGCCGCCCTGTTCACACCGGATGAGGTGTGGTCGAGGCTGAGGGGTCGCAGTAACACCGCTCCCGGACCGGATGGTATCCGCTACTCGGTCTGGAAGAAATTCGACCAAGGGGCATGTGCTCAGCGCGATCTACAACGCCGTACAGCGGCTTGAGCACCTGCCCACCGCCTGGAATCAGTCAACAACCATTTTACTGCACAAGAAAGGAGATAAGGACGACATCACCAACTGGCGACCTATCTCCTTGAGCAACACCATCGCTAAACTCTATGCCTCGGTACTTGCCGAGCGCCTAGGGAAATGGGCTGTACAACACCAACGAGTCAGCCCCGTGCAGAAAGGGTTCATGGCGGTGGACGGGTGCAGCGAGCACAACTTCGTCCTTCAATCGGTGATTGTGGATGCGCGCCAGAACAAGAAGGAGTGCGCCATCGCGTGGCTGGACCTAACCAACGCCTTTGGGTCAATGCCACACAATACAATTTTTGATGCACTGACCTGGGCCGGCCTAAACCATTCAGCGATCGGTGTGATACGACGTCTGTATGCTAGCTGCACCACCAACATCAGGAGCAGCACCGGCCTCACAGACGCAATCCCAATTAGATCTGGGGTCAAGCAAGGATGTCCGCTGAGCCCGATTGTATTCAATTTAACTATGGAACCATTAATACGATCGGTAGGCGGCCTCCGGCTGGGATATCACCTCGGGGCGAAAGCAATCGATCTGCTGGCGTATGCAGATGACTTTGGCACTGGTAGCAGCGACGAGCGACAATCTCCAACGACAACTGGAGTGCGCAGAAGTGGTGGCGAGGTGGGCTGGAATCACGTTTAATGTGCGGAAGTGCGCGACGCTGCATATAGACGGGAAGAAGAAGACTGCACGGCCAAGTGAATTTAACATCCAGGGGGGCGTGCCGGAGGTGCTCCGCGACAACGACGTCTACTACCATCTGGGAGTGCCAACTGGTCTTCATATGGCAGAGTCGGCAGACAAAGCCATAGAAAAGATGTTGGAAGACGTGGAGCGCATCGACGGCTCACTGCTTGCACCGTGGCAGAAGTGTGACGCGGTCAATACCTTCGTACTTCCGTGCATAGCATTTCACCTCAAAAACGGCGTCGTGAGAAAACAACCGCTAGTGGCATTAGACAAGAAGATTAAGGCGGCAGGGAAGAGGTGGTTAAACTTGCCACAGCGTGCTAGTACGGAACCTCTGTATTTGAGTTACAAAATGGGGGGCGTCGGCTTCCTGCCTACGAGCATCCTTGCGGACATGTCACAAGTTGTACATGGGTTGAGGCTGCTCGAATCCGTAGACTTAGGGAGACTTTCAACTACTCTCCTAAGTGACGTGGTTAGAAGGAGAATTCGCAGGACACCCGATATCGGGGAGGTGGCGCTCTACCTGAACGGCAGCATGGAGGGTGACTTCCGCAGGGAGACACTGGAGGTGTCAAATACATGGACCCGTTTGCGCTCGGCGACGAAACGCCTATCAAGTAAAATCAACATCAAGTGGTTACCTGCAAACGAGGGCGAGGTCACCCTGAGCCTAAACGACGCACCCCTCTCTAGTAGGGAGGTGGAACGCACGCTCAGAGACGCCGTCCGCAATTTTTACAGGGAAAGGCTCTTAGCCAAGCCTGACCAAGGTAAGGTGTACCACGTCACGAGCGCAACAGCCCACTCAAACCACTTCATGCAGGCCGGGGGTTTTACGAGGTTTGCAGACTGGCGCTTTATACACCGTGCGCGGCTCGATTGTGTACCCCTGAATGGGGCCAGGAGGTTTGGCAATGGTGATAAACGATGCCGAAGATGTGGGCACGCCAACGAGACACTTCCACATGTCCTGTGTCATTGCCGCCCCATGTTGTCAACCATCACAAAGCGGCACAACGCGGTCCTCGACCGCATCGCCAAGGCCTTCAGACCCCCAGCGACCACGTCCGTACGCCTGAACCAAACCGTGCCTGGAGTCGACAGCGACCTGCGACCAGACCTGGTCGCTGTCGACGAGGAGGCAAAGACGGCCACGATTGTAGACGTGACGATCCCCTTTGAGAATCGATACGCCGCATTCGAAGGCCGCCAGACGGGAGAAAGAACAAAAATACAGTCCGATCGTAGAGACACTGCGTGGGAAGGGATACACGGTTGACCTATTGGCTTTCGTTGTTGGAGCTCTGGGCGGATGGGACCCAGAGAACGAGCGGGTGTTGAGCCACTTGCGAATTGGGAACCACTACGCTCGCCTGATGCGGAAGTTAATGGTCAGTGATGTGATCAAGTGGAGCCGGGACATCTACATAGAACACGTGACTGGGGCCAGACAATATGTGGATAGCAACAACTCCTAAGCGATCCCATTGTACTTACAAACAGTTTCTTCTTTTATTTTCTTTACTTTTGACATCCTAGTACTGTCCTAGGCAAAATACGTATTTGCGCTAAAATAAAAATCAAAACTAACGTTATGCTATACGCGTCGGGAGACATATTCCCGCTCGTCTTATATTGTCTTTGTGTAACATATCTTTTGTGTTCAACGAGATGCGACCTTTGTCGCCATCGTCTAGTATTTAATGTTGTAAGACTTTTGTACTTCTATTAAGCATTTTTTCTAAATAAAATTTAATCTGTTCTTATCAGCTTAATGACCATTTAAGCCTCCTAAACGGGGGTGGTAGTGGACTTTCAGTAAAGATACTTACGCGCGGGGGTTAGAGACCTCTCGTCCCTATCCCTATCCCTATCCCTTTCATGGCGTGGCCCGGTATGTCATCTCATCCGGTCCCGCCCCAATAAAACCTTCTGCCCACAACAATGGAGGGGGAGCAGCAGCAGCCGCCCTTTGAGGACTACCCCATAGGGGTACCATTGTCCGAGTGCTTTCAATGTAAGATCTGCGCTCCAGCTCCGAAATTCTATAAGAGGCATGGGGACCTATCAAAACACGTCCGCCGATACCACCACCACCAACTGGTATTCAGGTGCCTTGGATGTAGGACCATCTTCCAGACCGTTAAGGCATGCAAGGCCCATCAGGCAAAAACACCCGCCTGCCTTGGCGCCGTACCTGAAGAGTCGTCGCTGCCTCCGCCGCTGCCCACACCAACACCGGGGGCGCTCGCAGTCCAACGGTGCCGGGTTAGGAACGTACACACAGTTAGCACGCCACAACAACAGCTAGCTGCCAGGACGGTGGCGGAGACGCCCACGGCTGCAGACAAAAACCACGAGGGGCGGCGGTCAGTGGATAACACTACAAGGGGCCACCCTTCCCAGGCCGCCGCCATTTCCCCTGAAGTCGCGGGAGCGCCCTCGACTGCCGCATCAACAGCAACTATTACCACCACCCCACGACAAGGGACACCGACTGGAGTGGCGGCAGGGATGACTACGGCTTCAGTGGCGGAAACCAACACTGGGGCAAGGGCCCATCGAATGTGGGTGGATCGATTTGACGCCGTTGGAGATGGTCTTGAACTGGACCTCCTCCTTAGTGAGCTAACTAAGGGGGTAGTGCCCAGCACCGGTTCATCTCAGCGGGTCACGCAGCAGTCGAGGTTCCGGCCAGCACAACAACCGCAGCAACAACGACAGCGCCAACAGCAGAGGCGGGAACAACAGCCACAATTCAACGCGGAAGATGCCGCCCGTATCCAGAAACTGTACCGACGTTGTCGACCACGTGCGATGCGAGAGGTGACGGAGACTGACTCGCCGTTCTGCCAAATTCCCACCGACCGTCTGTTCCAGCACTACTCGCAGGTTTTTGGCGGCGAGACGCACGCCGGCGGCGTGATGCCCTCAAGTGTGCCAGACCAAGAAGGTGCAGTCGACGACGGGGACCCTTTTGCCGCCCTGTTCACACCGGATGAGGTGTGGTCGAGGCTGAGGGGTCGCAGTAACACCGCTCCCGGACCGGATGGTATCCGCTACTCGGTCTGGAAGAAGTTCGACCAAGGGGGTCATGTGCTCAGCGCGATCTACAACGCCGTACAGCGGCTTGAGCACCTGCCCACCGCATGGAACCAGTCAACAACTATTTTACTGCACAAGAAAGGAGATAAGGACGACATCACCAACTGGCGACCTATCTCCTTGAGCAACACCATCGCTAAACTCTATGCCTCGGTACTTGCCGAGCGCCTAGGGAAATGGGCTGTACAACACCAACGAGTCAGCCCCGTGCAGAAAGGGTTCATGGCGGTGGACGGGTGCAGCGAGCACAACTTCGTCCTTCAATCGGTGATTATGGATGCGCGCCAGAACAAGAAGGAGTGCGCCATCGCGTGGCTGGACCTAACCAACGCCTTTGGGTCAATGCCACACAATACAATTTTTGATGCACTGACCTGGGCCGGCCTAAACCATTCAGCGATCGGTGTGATACGACGTCTGTATGCTAGCTGCACCACCAACATCAGGAGCAGCACCGGCCTCACAGACGCAATCCCAATTAGATCTGGGGTCAAGCAAGGATGTCCGCTGAGCCCGATTGTATTCAATTTAACTATGGAACCATTAATACGATCGGTAGGCGGCCTCCGGCTGGGATATCACCTCGGGGCGAAAGCAATCGATCTGCTGGCGTATGCAGACGACTTGGCACTGGTCGCAGCGACGAGCGACAATCTCCAACGACAACTGGAGTGCGCAGAAGTGGTGGCGAGGTGGGCTGGAATCACGTTTAATGTGCGGAAGTGCGCGACGCTGCATATAGACGGGAAGAAGAAGACTGCACGGCCAAGTGAATTTAACATCCAGGGGGGCGTGCCGGAGGTGCTCCGCGACAACGACGTCTACTACCATCTGGGAGTGCCAACTGGTCTTCATATGGCAGAGTCGGCAGACAAAGCCATAGAAAAGATGTTGGAAGACGTGGAGCGCATCGACGGCTCACTGCTTGCACCGTGGCAGAAGTGTGACGCGGTCAATACCTTCGTACTTCCGTGCATAGCATTTCACCTCAAAAACGGCGTCGTTAGAAAATAACCGCTAGTGGCATTAGACAAGAAGATTAAGGCGGCAGGGAAGAGGTGGTTAAACTTGCCAAAGCGTGCTAGCACGGAACCTCTGTACTTGAGTTACAAAATGGGGGGCGTCGGCTTCCTGCCTACGAGCATCCTTGCGGACATGTCACAAGTTGTACATGGGTTGAGGCTGCTCGAATCCGTAGACCTAGGGAGACTTTCAACTACCCTCCTAAGTGACGTGGTTAGAAGGAGAATTCGAAGGACACCCGATATCGGGGAGGTGGCGCTCTACCTGAACGGCAGCATGGAGGGTGACTTCCGCAGGGAGACACTGGAGGTGTCAAATACATGGACCCGTTTGCGCTCGGCGACGAAACGCCTATCAAGTAAAATCAACATCAAGTGGTTACCTGCAAACGAGGGCGAGGTCACCCTGAGCCTAAACGACGCACCCCTCTCTAGTAGGGAGGTGGAACGCACGCTCAGAGACGCCGTCCGCAATTTTTACAGGGAAAGGCTCTTAGCCAAGCCTGACCAAGGTAAGGTGTACCACGTCACGAGCGCAACAGCCCACTCAAACCACTTCATGCAGGCCGGGGGTTTTACGAGGTTTGCAGATTGGCGCTTTATACACCGTGCGCGGCTCGATTGTGTACCGTTGAATGGGGCCAGGAGGTTTGGCAATGATGATAAGCGGTGCCGGAGATGTGGGCACGCCAACGAGACACTTCCACACGTCCTGTGTCATTGCCGCCCCATGTTATCAACCATCACGAAGCGGCACAACGCGGTCCTCGATCGCATCGCCAAGGCCTTCAGACCCCCAGCGACCACGTCCGTACGCCTGAACCAAACCGTGCCTGGAGTCGGCAGCGACCTGCGACCAGACCTGGTCGCTGTCGACCAGGAGGCAAAGACGGCTACGATTGTAGACGTGACGATCCCCTTTGAGAATCGATACGCCGCATTCGAAGCCGCCAGACGGGAGAAGGAACAAAAATACCGTCCGATCGTAGAGACACTGCGTGGGAAGGGTTACACGGTAGACCTATTGGGTTTCGTTGTTGGAGCCCTGGGCGGATGGGACCCAGAGAACGAGCGGGTGTTGGGCCACCTGAGAATTGGGAACCACTACGCTCGCCTGATGCGGAAGTTAATGGTCAGTGATGTGATCAAGTGGAGCCGGGACATCTACATAGAGCACGTGACTGGGGCCAGGCAATATGTGGATAGCAACAACTCCTAAGCGATCCCATTATACTTAAAAACAGTTTCTTTTACTATGTTAATGTTCACTGGAATTGGACACAATAAAACCACAAATTGTTAACTTGCAACGTTTCGTTTCTTTATTGAAACTTTATCAAGCAACTGAAAATTAACAAACTATAACAACAATAACTACAAGTATTTTATAAAATAATATAAATTATAAAATACCTTAACAACACAAAAAGGAAGTTAACCATTAAAACTCAATAATTCTACATGTGTCAAAATGAAAGATTTTTAAATATGAAAGATTGCAACTATGATTCTAAATAATTACATGAAAGGCTGTAACTATGATTCTAAAAAAAGAAAATTATTTGTAGTTGTATAATTTTGATTTAAATTTTATGATTAATTTTAGTTTTATGTTTTAATTTTATTTAAGATGTCATTATATATTAAACTAAGGCCTTGAGTATCCGAACGCAAATTTACAGTTTTATTAATTTTGATATAAACCATTTCACTTAAATTTGGTTTATATCAAAATTAATAAAACTGTAAATATGCGTTCGGATACTCAAGGCCTTAGTTTAATATATAATGACATCTTAAATAAAATTAAAACATAAAACTAAAATTAATCATAAAATTTAAATCAAAATTATACAACTACAAATAATTTTCTTTTTAGAATCATAGTTACAGCCTTTCATGTAATTATTTAGAATCATAGTTGCAATCTTTCATATTTAAAAATCTTTCATTTTGACACATGTAGAATTATTGAGTTTTAATGGTTAACTTCCTTTTTGTGTTGTTAAGGTATTTTATAATTTATATTATTTTATAAAATACTTGTAGTTATTGTTGTTATAGTTTGTTAATTTTCAGTTGCTTGATAAAGTTTCAATAAAGAAACGAAACGTTGCAAGTTAACAATTTGTGGTTTTATTGTGTCCAATTCCAGTGAACATTAACATATTATAAGATATTGGACGTGAACATTATGATTAGTTTCTTTTACTTTCATTACTTTTCACATCCTAGTATTGTGCTAGGCAAAATACGTATTTGCGCTAAAATAAAAATCAAAACTAACGTTATGCTATACGCGTCGGGAGACATAATCCCACTCGTTTTATATTGTCCTTGTGTAAGATATCTTTTGTGTTCAAGGAGATGCGACTTTTGTCGCTATCGTCAAGTATTTAATGTTGTAAGACTTTTATACTTCTATTAAGCATTTTTTCTAAATAAAATTTAATTTGTTCTTATCAGCTTAATGACCATTTAAGCCCCTCAACGGGGGTGGTAGTGGACTTCAGTGAATATAGTTACGCACGGGGGTTAGAAACCTCTCGTCCCTATCCCTGCCATGGCGTGGCCCGGTATGTCATCTCATCCGGGCCCGGCCCAATAAAACCTCCTGCCCACAACAATGGAGGGGGAGCAGCAGCAGCCGCCCTTTGAGGACTACCCCATAGGGGTACCATTGTCCGAGTGCTTTCAATGTACGATCTGCGCTCCAGCTCCGATATTCTATAAGAGGCATGAGGACCTATCAAAACACGTCCGCCGATACCACCACCACCAACTGGTATTCAAGTGCCTTGGATGTAGGACCATCTTCCAGACCGTTAAGGCATGCAAGGCCCATCAGGCAAAGACACCCGCCTGCCTTGGCGCCGTACCTGAAAAGTCGCCGCTGCCCAGACCAACACCGGGCGCGCTCGCAGTCCAACGGTGCCGGGATAGGAACGTACACACAGTTAGCACGCCACAACAACAGCTAGCTGCCAGGACGGTGGTGGAGACGCCCACGGCTGCAGACAAAAACCACGAGGAGCGGCGGTCAGTGGACAACGCTACAAGGGGCCACCCTTTCCAGGCCGGCGCCATTTCCCCTGAAATCGCGGGGGCGCCCTCGACTGACGCATCAACAGCAACTATTACCACCACCCCACGACAAGAGACACCGACTGGAGTGGCGGCAGGGATGACTATGGCTTCAGTGGCGGAAACCAACACCGCGGCAAGGGCCCATCGAACAACGTGGGTGGATCGATTTGACGCCGTTGGAGATGGTCTTGAACTGTACCTCCTCCTTAGTGAGCTAACTAAGGGGGTAGTGCCCAGCACCGGTTCATCTCAGCGGGTCACGCAGCAGTCGAGGTTCCGGCCAGCACAACAACCGCAGCAACAACGACAGCGCCAACAGCAGAGGCGGGAACAACAGCCACAATTCAACGCGGAAGATGCCGCCCGTATCCAGAAATTGTACCGACGTTGTCGACCACGTGCGATGCGAGAGGTGACGGAGACTGACTCGCCGTTCTGCCAAATCCCCACCGACCGTCTTTTCCAGCACTACTCGCAGGTTTTTGGCGGCGAGACGCACGCCGACGGCGTGATGCCTTCAAGTGTGCCAGACCAAGAAGGTGCAGTCGACGACGGGGAACCTTTTGCCGCCCTGTTCACACCGGACGAGGTGTGGTCGAGGCTGAGGGGCCGCAGTAACACCGCTCCCGGACCGGATGCTATCCGCTACTCGGTCTGGAAGAGGTTCGACCAACGGGGTCATGTGCTCAGCGCAATCTACAACGCCGTACAGCGGCTTGAGCACCTGCCCACCGCATGGAACCAGTCAACCACCATCTTACTGCACAAGAAAGGAGATAAAGACGACATCACCAACTGGCGACCTATCTTCTTGAGCAACACCATCGCTAAACTCTATTCTTCGGTGCTTGCCGAACGCCTAGGGAAATGGGCTGTACAACACCAACAAGTCATCCCTGTGCAGAAAGGGTTCATGGCGGTGGACGGGTGCAGCGAGCACAACTTCGTCCTTCAATCGGTGATTGTGGATGCGCTCCAGAACAAGAAGGAGTGCGCATTGCGTGGCTGGACCTAACCAACGCCTTTGGGTCCATGCCACACAATACAATCTTTGATGCGCTGACCTGGGCCGGCCTAAACCATTCCGCGATCGGTGCGATACGACGTCTGTATGCTAGCTGCACCACCAACATCAGGAGCAGCACCGGACTCAAAAACGCAATCCCAATAAGATCTGGGGTCAAGCAAGGATGTCCGCGGAGCCCGATTGTATTCAACTTAACTATGCAACCATTAATACGATCAGTAGGCGGGCTCCGGCTTGGATATCACCTCGGGGCGAAGGCAATCGATCTGTTGGCGTATGCAGATGACTTGGCACTGGTCGCAGCGACGAGCGACAATCTCCAACGACAACTGGAGTGCATAGAAGGAGTGGCGAGGTGGGCTGGAATCACGTTTAATGTGCGGAAGTGCGCGACGCTGCATATAGACGGGAAGAAGAAGACTGCACGGCCGAGTGAATTCAACAACCAGGGGGGCGTGCCGGAGGTGCTCCGTGACAACGACGTCTACTATCATCTGGGAGTGCCAACTGGTCTTCATATGGCAGAGTCGGCAGACAAAGCCATAGAAAAGATGTTGGAAGACGTGGAGCGCATCGACGGCTCACTGCTTGCACCGTGGCAGAAGTGTGACGCGGTCAATACCTTCGTACTTCCGTGCATAGCATTTCACCTCAAAAACGGCGTCGTTAGAAAATAACCGCTAGTGGCATTAGACAAGAAGATTAAGGCGGCAGGGAAGAGGTGGTTAAACTTGCCACAGCGTGCTAGTACGGAACCTCTGTACTTGAGTTACAAAATGGGGGGCGTCGGCTTCCTGCCTACGAGCATCCTTGCGGACATGTCACAAATTGTACATGGGTTGAGGCTGCTCGAATCCATAGACCTAGGGAGACTTTCAACTACCCTCCTAAGTGACGTGGTTAGAAGGAGAATTCGCAGGACACCCGATGTCGGGGAGGTGGCGCTCTACCTGAACGGCAGCATGGAGGGTGACTTCCGCAGGGAGACACTGGAGGTGTCAAATACATGGACCCGTTTGCGCTCGGCGACGAAACGCCTATCAAGTAAAATCAACATCAAGTGGTTACCTGCAAACGAGGGTGAGGTCACCCTGAGCCTAAACGACGCACCCCTCTCTAGTAGGGAGGTGGAACGCACGCTCAGAGACGCCGTCCGCAATTTCTACAGGGAAAGGCTCTTAGCCAAGCCTGACCAAGGTAAGGTGTATCACGTCACGAGCGCAACAGCCCACTCAAACCACTTCATGCAGGCCGGGGGTTTTACGAGGTTTGCAGACTGGCGCTTTATACACCGTGCGCGGCTCGATTGTGTACCCTTGAATGGGGCCAGGAGGTTTGGCAATGATGATAAGCGGTGCCGGAGATGTGGGCACGCCAACGAGACACTTCCACACGTCCTGTGTCATTGCCGCCCCATGTTATCAACCATCACGAAGCGGCACAACGCGGTCCTCGATCGCATCGCCAAGGCCTTCAGACCCCCAGCGACCACGTCCGTACGCCTGAACCAAACCGTGCCTGGAGTCGGCAGCGACCTGCGACCAGACCTGGTCGCTGTCGACCAGGAGGCAAAGACGGCTACGATTGTAGACGTGACGATCCCCTTTGAGAATCGATACGCCGCATTCGAAGCCGCCAGACGGGAGAAGGAACAAAAATACCGTCCGATCGTAGAGACACTGCGTGGGAAGGGTTACACGGTAGACCTATTGGGTTTCGTTGTTGGAGCCCTGGGCGGATGGGACCCAGAGAACGAGCGGGTGTTGGGCCACCTGAGAATTGGGAACCACTACGCTCGCCTGATGCGGAAGTTAATGGTCAGTGATGTGATCAAGTGGAGCCGGGACATCTACATAGAGCACGTGACTGGGGCCAGGCAATATGTGGATAGCAACAACTCCTAAGCGATCCCATTATACTTAAAAACAGTTTCTTTTACTATGTTAATGTTCACTGGAATTGGACACAATAAAACCACAAATTGTTAACTTGCAACGTTTCGTTTCTTTATTGAAACTTTATCAAGCAACTGAAAATTAACAAACTATAACAACAATAACTACAAGTATTTTATAAAATAATATAAATTATAAAATACCTTAACAACACAAAAAGGAAGTTAACCATTAAAACTCAATAATTCTACATGTGTCAAAATGAAAGATTTTTAAATATGAAAGATTGCAACTATGATTCTAAATAATTACATGAAAGGCTGTAACTATGATTCTAAAAAGAAAATTATTTGTAGTTGTATAATTTTGATTTAAATTTTATGATTAATTTTAGTTTTATGTTTTAATTTTATTTAAGATGTCATTATATATTAAACTAAGGCCTTGAGTATCCGAACGCAAATTTACAGTTTTATTAATTTTGATATAAACCATTTCACTTAAATTTGGTTTATATCAAAATTAATAAAACTGTAAATATGCGTTCGGATACTCAAGGCCTTAGTTTAATATATAATGACATCTTAAATAAAATTAAAACATAAAACTAAAATTAATCATAAAATTTAAATCAAAATTATACAACTACAAATAATTTTCTTTTTAGAATCATAGTTACAGCCTTTCATGTAATTATTTAGAATCATAGTTGCAATCTTTCATATTTAAAAATCTTTCATTTTGACACATGTAGAATTATTGAGTTTTAATGGTTAACTTCCTTTTTGTGTTGTTAAGGTATTTTATAATTTATATTATTTTATAAAATACTTGTAGTTATTGTTGTTATAGTTTGTTAATTTTCAGTTGCTTGATAAAGTTTCAATAAAGAAACGAAACGTTGCCAAGTTAACAATTTGTGGTTTTATTGTGTCCAATTCCAGTGAACATTAACATATTATAAGATATTGGACGTGAACATTATGATTAGTTTCTTTTACTTTCATTACTTTTCACATCCTAGTATTGTGCTAGGCAAAATACGTATTTGCGCTAAAATAAAAATCAAAACTAACGTTATGCTATACGCGTCGGGAGACATAATCCCACTCGTTTTATATTGTCCTTGTGTAAGATATCTTTTGTGTTCAAGGAGATGCGACTTTTGTCGCTATCGTCAAGTATTTAATGTTGTAAGACTTTTATACTTCTATTAAGCATTTTTTCTAAATAAAATTTAATTTGTTCTTATCAGCTTAATGACCATTTAAGCCCCTCAACGGGGGTGGTAGTGGACTTCAGTGAATATAGTTACGCACGGGGGTTAGAAACCTCTCGTCCCTATCCCTGCCATGGCGTGGCCCGGTATGTCATCTCATCCGGGCCCGGCCCAATAAAACCTCCTGCCCACAACAATGGAGGGGGAGCAGCAGCAGCCGCCCTTTGAGGACTACCCCATAGGGGTACCATTGTCCGAGTGCTTTCAATGTACGATCTGCGCTCCAGCTCCGATATTCTATAAGAGGCATGAGGACCTATCAAAACACGTCCGCCGATACCACCACCACCAACTGGTATTCAAGTGCCTTGGATGTAGGACCATCTTCCAGACCGTTAAGGCATGCAAGGCCCATCAGGCAAAGACACCCGCCTGCCTTGGCGCCGTACCTGAAAAGTCGCCGCTGCCCAGACCAACACCGGGCGCGCTCGCAGTCCAACGGTGCCGGGATAGGAACGTACACACAGTTAGCACGCCACAACAACAGCTAGCTGCCAGGACGGTGGTGGAGACGCCCACGGCTGCAGACAAAAACCACGAGGAGCGGCGGTCAGTGGACAACGCTACAAGGGGCCACCCTTTCCAGGCCGGCGCCATTTCCCCTGAAATCGCGGGGGCGCCCTCGACTGACGCATCAACAGCAACTATTACCACCACCCCACGACAAGAGACACCGACTGGAGTGGCGGCAGGGATGACTATGGCTTCAGTGGCGGAAACCAACACCGCGGCAAGGGCCCATCGAACAACGTGGGTGGATCGATTTGACGCCGTTGGAGATGGTCTTGAACTGTACCTCCTCCTTAGTGAGCTAACTAAGGGGGTAGTGCCCAGCACCGGTTCATCTCAGCGGGTCACGCAGCAGTCGAGGTTCCGGCCAGCACAACAACCGCAGCAACAACGACAGCGCCAACAGCAGAGGCGGGAACAACAGCCACAATTCAACGCGGAAGATGCCGCCCGTATCCAGAAATTGTACCGACGTTGTCGACCACGTGCGATGCGAGAGGTGACGGAGACTGACTCGCCGTTCTGCCAAATCCCCACCGACCGTCTTTTCCAGCACTACTCGCAGGTTTTTGGCGGCGAGACGCACGCCGACGGCGTGATGCCTTCAAGTGTGCCAGACCAAGAAGGTGCAGTCGACGACGGGGAACCTTTTGCCGCCCTGTTCACACCGGACGAGGTGTGGTCGAGGCTGAGGGGCCGCAGTAACACCGCTCCCGGACCGGATGCTATCCGCTACTCGGTCTGGAAGAGGTTCGACCAACGGGGTCATGTGCTCAGCGCAATCTACAACGCCGTACAGCGGCTTGAGCACCTGCCCACCGCATGGAACCAGTCAACCACCATCTTACTGCACAAGAAAGGAGATAAAGACGACATCACCAACTGGCGACCTATCTTCTTGAGCAACACCATCGCTAAACTCTATTCTTCGGTGCTTGCCGAACGCCTAGGGAAATGGGCTGTACAACACCAACAAGTCATCCCTGTGCAGAAAGGGTTCATGGCGGTGGACGGGTGCAGCGAGCACAACTTCGTCCTTCAATCGGTGATTGTGGATGCGCTCCAGAACAAGAAGGAGTGCGCATTGCGTGGCTGGACCTAACCAACGCCTTTGGGTCCATGCCACACAATACAATCTTTGATGCGCTGACCTGGGCCGGCCTAAACCATTCCGCGATCGGTGCGATACGACGTCTGTATGCTAGCTGCACCACCAACATCAGGAGCAGCACCGGACTCAAAAACGCAATCCCAATAAGATCTGGGGTCAAGCAAGGATGTCCGCGGAGCCCGATTGTATTCAACTTAACTATGCAACCATTAATACGATCAGTAGGCGGGCTCCGGCTTGGATATCACCTCGGGGCGAAGGCAATCGATCTGTTGGCGTATGCAGATGACTTGGCACTGGTCGCAGCGACGAGCGACAATCTCCAACGACAACTGGAGTGCATAGAAGGAGTGGCGAGGTGGGCTGGAATCACGTTTAATGTGCGGAAGTGCGCGACGCTGCATATAGACGGGAAGAAGAAGACTGCACGGCCGAGTGAATTCAACAACCAGGGGGGCGTGCCGGAGGTGCTCCGTGACAACGACGTCTACTATCATCTGGGAGTGCCAACTGGTCTTCATATGGCAGAGTCGGCAGACAAAGCCATAGAAAAGATGTTGGAAGACGTGGAGCGCATCGACGCCTCACTACTTGCACCGCGGCAGAAGTGCGACGCGGTCAATACCTTCGTAGTTCCGTGCATAGCATTCCACCTCAAAAACGGCGTCGTGAGAAAACAACCGCTTGTAGCATTAGACAAGAAGATTAAGGCGGCAGGGAAGAGGTGGCTGAACTTGCCGCAGCGTGCTAGCACGGAACCTCTGTACCTGAGTTACAAAATGGGGGGCGTCGGCTTCCTGCCTAGGAGCGTCCTTGCGGACATGTCACAAGTTGTACATGGGTTGAGGCTGCTCAAATCCGTAGACCTAGGGAGACTTTCAACTACCCTCCTAAGTGACGTGGTTAGAAGAAGAATCCGCAGGACACCCGATACCGGGGAGGTGGCGCTCTACCTGAACGGCAGCATGGAGGGTGACTTCCGCAGGGAGACACTGGAGGTGTCAAATACATGGACCCGTTTGCGTTCGGCGACGAAACGCCTATCGAGTAAAATTAACATCAAGTGGTTACCTGCAAACGAGGGCGAGGCCGCCCTGAGCCTAAACGGCGCACCCCTCTCTAGTAGGGAGGTGGAACACGCGCTCAGTGACGCCGTCCGCAATTTTTACAGGGAAAGGCTTTTAGCCAAGCCTGACCAAGGTAAGGTGTACCACGTCACGAGCGCAACAGCCCACTCAAACCACTTCATGCAGGCCGGGGGTTTTACGAGGTTTGCAGATTGGCGCTTTATACACCGTGCGCGGCTCGATTGTGTACCGTTGAATGGGGCCAGGAGGTTTGGCAATGATGATAAACGGTGCCGGAGATGTGGGCACGCCAACGAGACACTTCCACATGTCCTGTGTCATTGCCGCCCCATGTTATCAACCATCACGAAGCGGCACAACGCGGTCCTCGACCGCATCGCCAAGGTCTTCAGACCCCCAGCGACCACGTCCGTACGCCTGAACTAAACCGTGCCTGGTGTGGATAGCGACCTGCGGCCAGACCTGGTCGCTATCGACGAGGAGGCAAAGACGGCTACGATTGTAGACGTGATGATTCCCTTTGAGAATCGATACGCCGCATTCGAAGCCGCCAGACGGGAGAAGAAACAAAAATACAGTCTGATCGTAGAGACACTGCGTGGGAAGGGGTACACAGTTGACCTATTAGCTTTCGTTGTTGGAGCCCTGGGCGGATGGGAACCAGCGAACGAGCGGGTGTTGGGCCACCTGAGAATTGGGAACCACTACGCTCGCCTAATGCGGAAGTTAATGGTCAGTGATGTGATTAAGTGGAGCCGGGACATCTACATAGAGCACGTAACTGGGGCCAGGCAATATGTAGATAGCAACAACTCCTAAGCGATCCCATTGTACTTACAAACACAGTTTCTTTTATTTTCATTACTTTTAACATCCTAGTATTGTGCTAGGCAATATACGTATTTGCGCTAAAATAAAAATTAAAACTAACGCTGTGCAATACGCGTCGGGAGACATAATCCCACTCGTCTTATATTGTTCTTGTGTAAGATATCTTTTGTGTTCAACGATATGTGACTTTTGACGCTATCGTCAAGTATTTAATGTTGTAAGACTTTTGTACTTCTGTTAAGCATTTTTTTGAAATAAAATTTATCTGTTCTTATCAGCTTAATATTACTGTTATATAAATAAAATTGAATTTCTATTAGATTTGATTTAAGACTTACATATTTAATTGCAAGTTGAGCGCTTATGTAGGTAAACCAATAGTTATAACAATTTATACAAAAATCTGGATAAGAATAAAATAAAAATCGCTGTAAAAGTGCATAAAACTTTAATGAAAGTATTATTAACAGTAATGGTCATTAAGAAAATTGGTTGCGGAACAATTTAAATTACGAAATTATCAACTACATACTCAAATTATAATATTGTTATAAACAGTAAACAATGAAAATAGTTTGTAACTATTTAATTAAAACAATATCAAATTTTGTTAATTGTCGGCAGAACGGGATCTACTTCTAGATTTGCTGCGATCTTTACTAGCAGATCGTGATCTAGAACGTTACCGTTCTTTAGATGGTTCGCGCGAAGCCGATATCCTGGAATTATTTACCGATCTAGATCGGGAACGTGATCTGGATCGAGATTTGGAGGCGACGATAGATTTTTTTCTAGAATTTGATCGCGAGCGAGACTTCTTGCGAGAATTTGATCGGGAACGGGATTTACTATCTCGTTCTTTTTTAACGGATGGAGAGCGAGATTTAGAACGGCTCTTTGAACGTGATTTTGAATGACTGCGTGAGTTTGATCTCTTTGAATGACTTCGAGAACGACTTCTGCTATATGAAGAAGATCGTTTACGTTTACTACTTTTGTCCTCAACAAGGCGTACTCGACGACCGGTTAGTTCAGTGTCATCTAGTTTGTCAATTGCATTCTTCATATCTGAATAAGAAGCAAATTCAACCAACCCTTCATTACGGTGTTGCTTGTGAGCGTCTGCATAAGTCACTTCTCCTGCTTGTCGCATGTAATCTTTCAAATCCTGCCAGCTAATGCGAGAAGACAAATTTTCAACTATAACGCGATAATTGGTCCTTGTTGGTGGGCCATAACGTTCGTGGGAGCGGTGTTCACTGCGGCTGGACCATTGGTCACGTCCTCGGGGGGTTCCACGTGCTCTCTCCACAGTCACACGCTCCCCTAAAAGTTTTTTACCATTTAATTCATAAACAGCATCGTCCGCATCGCGATAGTCATCAAATTCAACAAAACCATAACCGTTTTTTATTAATACGTCACGCATATGCCCATAACCCCTAAAGAACCGCTGTAAATGTCTTTCGGTGGTTCCATAAGGCAATCCACCAACATATACTCGTGACCCCACCATACTATTACTGTAAATAAAACTACTATTACTTATTCCTCTATATACTCCTTGAATAAATCCCGGTCCTTCTTTGAATAGGCTACTTCGCAAAGGTATAAACCATGGGCTGGTACCGTTTTGATCCTAGGATTCCACGAATGATGTGATGGAATCTCAAGCATTAATTTTATTTCCCTAGTTGTCACAATACCTTTTGCAACAGCTATCAATGCGGCCACCGTGCGGCGTACCTATACAAATAAGAAATTGGATTACACTACCACATCGAGTACCTTTTATCAGTAAAAATTTTACTGCGCGGAGATAACGAGGCCATTTTGGTTGGTTTCCCTCCAAGTCCAACCGGTTGCTTTGAGGTTAAAAAACGCGTGCAAAACAATTATCAACAATATTTAAGTTAAATATTTCTAATGTACAAAGAAAAATATATTTACGTTTTGGTATAAAACACTAAGACACTAAAATAGTCCGATGAACACTGCGAATCAGGAAAAATCTAACTAGGTTTTTCGTTCTGACAATGCTTAACGAAAATGCAAACGTAAAGGATGTGGTTAACTTAGTTGCCAGTTCTAAAGTAAACGTCATCTATTTAAAACTGAAATATGAAAATTTCTACTTTCTACAAATAGTTATCAAAAACTCATTTACAAGAATTACCCATTAATGTTATTTAGCAAATAATTACCAATTTAATTCTCCATTATATATTAATTATGTCCAAAAAATTATGTTTGATGTTGATCATTAAAATGGGCAATACTGTTTGTGATATCAGTTGAGAAAACTGTTCGTAGATGTCTATGCATTCGCCGAAAACTCAAAATGAAAACTCTCATAAAAACAGTGTAGCTAGAAGGACCATAGGACACAAAAAGCGAAACCTCAAGGTATGCTTCGGTCATCATATAAAGGACCATATCAAACGTGTTTTAGTTATTGATTGGGTTGTTTTTAAAGCAAGAGAACTTGGAGGAAAGCATTAAAACAAATCAAAAGACAAAAGTAACTTAAGTACTGTCCTAGGGCTCTTCATTTACCCTTATCAGCATCTCACTGTTTAGAAAGAAGTATTGTTTATGTTTCCCCAAATTATCTATAAGAAAAATACTTAAAAAACAATACCTGTCTGTATAAAAAGCCATTTCCTTCTGACAATATTGAAAATTTTATAGTTGAATGTTGTACCTTTACCACAGTTAGGCCAAAAGTATTCGGCAAAGCTCATGAGAGGAATATCTAAAATTTCGCATTTTTCAATTGTTCTACGTGTTATTTTATCAGGTGTCTGTAAAGATTTGTGCATGAACCTACGAAAATCAGTAAATAGTTCTGCAGCTTCTTTCATTTTTTCTATATCAAAAACCTTGGTGCTAAAATCATTGAATATAAAAACTATTTGTGCAATAAAAATAGAGTATACCTTATAAAGGCACATCTATTATATTCTTAGATTGGTATATGCAATTTCGACATGGGTTGTTCTGCATAAACAACACCTAATCTATACAAATAAGTCCTGGCTATTGCATTATGCCGACATTTAAAGTTATTAGGAACTAAATAAGTTTTTAAAATACGAATAGGAATATTATTTTTATTAAAATACTGATTTAAACGGCCAGTTATTACTTTGGGGCTGTAGCATGTACTCTCATATGTTTCTAAATCAACATGCATAGTAGTGTGTATAGCATGTACACCAGCATCAGTTCTAAAAACCAAAAAGTACTTATCAAAATAAGATAAATGTTCCATCTAATGCTCACCTGCTTGATGGAACAATAGCAGGTTCATTTTTTGGTTTGAATCTTTTTAACGCATTTTCAATCTGACCCTGCACTGTTGTTGGATCAAAGGCTCTACCTTCTTTTGCACTCACTTGTCTTTGTACACCCCTAAAATAATGAGAAGTAATTGCAAGGTCATTAATAAGAAAATTATTAAAACCTGAATGGAGTACCCAGATATGATACGTTTAATAAATAACGGTACATCACCTTCGTGAAATCATCTCTAAATACAATACATTAAAGCACATTGATAAAATCATAGATTAAACAGAGTAAGATGTTCAGATCAACGTTAAAAAAAGGGAAACAAAATTCGACTACCACGCCGCAATTGGCAGTGCAAGAGAACTACATATAATCAGCGGCAGATTCAAATTTATTATTTGATATTCTCATTGAAAAACATATACATAAAAGATGTAAATAAAACAAACTTATTATTTTTAACATACAAGGATATTTTATAAACCATTTGTTATGCTTTTTTGTCATCATTAAGCCTAAAAGAAAAGTTTGAATCCAAAATCGAAATGTAAATAATTGTGTTCTAGAATTTACCAAGATTTTGAAATAAAACTAACCTTATGGTAGTAATTAATAACAATATACATAAAAATGGCTTACAAAATAACCCTATTAATTCTATATTATTAGAAAAATTTAATATGTATTACAACTAGAACTTACAATTTAATTCACAACAATGAAATAAATAGGTTAAAGATTAAAAATTATGAATTTTTTAGACATAAAAAATAAATTAAATTATAACAATGAGTAAATATATTGTAACATGTTCGCTGTGGGGGCTCGAACTAGGGTTGTGAATATTAAAACTTCGGTAATTTATTTACACTAATAGTAGCTTATTTATTAAATAATTACTTAACACTTACATTAACCTAGCTTAAATATTGTTTACTTGCTAATTTATTTATTTATACACTTAACTAACTTATTGGTACACTAAACTTATTTATTTTCACACTTCATTATTTATCTACACTGTTGCCCGCCTTATCTTTGAAGATTGTTCCCCGAGCACTCCAGTGAGGAGACTCATTCGGAGACACTCGTCGATCGAGTGTCCCACCGAGACTGCCTTACGGTGTACTCCATTCGCCTTATATAAACCCGAAGACGAAGCTTCTTACCTATTCTCGAACTTCTATGATATTCCGTCCACACGCCATCTCTAGAATATTCCCGAACGCCTGAGCTAGCCAAATAGTCAATAGAGGTCGCTAGCAGGCTCGTTACAATATGAAAAAAATTCAACTTTGTGAATCATTAAAAATTATTTACCTAAATTAAATGACAAAATAAATACTTAAATAATTAAGAACATTCTAAATAAAATAACTAAATAATAAGAAATGTATATAATATATAAATATACTAAAAATCATCCTCTTTCTGGCAAACTAGCAAAAGTTTCCTCGATCTAAACATTTAAAACTAACTCTAATTTCTCCTATAAAATTCATTTTCATATTTTAATGGTTGCTTGTACCTATTATGTGCTTTTATATTAAGGGTCCAGTCTACCAAATTTCACCCACTAATCCTAATAAATCACTTAACACTTAAACACCACCGTTATTACTGTTAACCTCAAACAATAATAAACACAAATTTTAAATTTGCACGCCCTTGGCAGTGCAAAGAACTACATAAATAAAGATTTTGTTTGTTTGGTGTTGAACTTTACTGAGTAATTCAGCTGCACTGCCGGTCGCGTCGCGTCGTTTGCTGTTTCCAGTTTCCCTATCCAATTAGAACATCTTAACTTCATTTATCTATGGATAAAATGAGCATGACTATTTTAAGGTTAATGAGACCGGTATCATCGAGTCAGGGGATGTCAAGTAGCATTCAGAACTGAGCAACACACAAATTGTTTCCCATTTTAGAAGTTAGGACTGAGGGGTAAGGGGAAATTTGAATCTTACAATGCTCTGAACATAGCATTTTTTTAACCTAGAAATTAAATTCGTTAGCTTTGTGTTCTTTCGACATTGTGTGTAAGAACAGTGTTCTCTCTGAGTGTTTGTGTAATAGTGTTTAAACGAGGGATTTCTGAAAAAAACATCAGTTAATAAAACTATCTGTAAGAGGCCACAGGATATTTATTATTGCACCATATGGTCGAAATGAAAATGCTACATAATCATACAAGGATATATTCCATGTTCAGTGAAATAAACTTAAGACACCATAGGTTCTTGAACTTTAGAATGTGCTATTTGATGTAATTTTTGTACCTATTATATATAAACATATTTGTTGCCAATGTGAATGTTTGATTTGTTTTTATTGTAAAATATTTTGCATTTAATTTTTGTACTTGTTAGGTATATTTGTTCTACATTTGAGTGTATGATTATTTTTTATTGTAAAATATGATTTTTAGTTTAATTATTGTACTTGTTATATATTTATAGCGCAGTTCAATAGTATAACAACTTAAAAAACGTATTTTTCACATTATTTATGATTAAAAAAACTTATTAGTACATCATCGTGGAATTTTTGTGTAAAGGAATTTAGGGATTACATTTACACCATTATTTTCTAAATAAGAGTTGTATAATGGCAATTTTATGAATTCATTATTTTTCAGAACTTGAAATTTGTAAAAATCGTAGAATAGTTAAACTATTAAACTTAGTATTGTAGTAAAAAATTAAGCTTTTTTGCTAAAATAATATGAATAGCAAGTCGAATTTAGTAATTGTAATGTATTACAATTAGTAATGAGTCCTATTTGTAAATTTTTTGTATTGTGTGTACAATTTATTTTTTTATTAATTTAAAAATGTTAAATTTGCGTTATACTTCTGAATTGATATTTGTAATTGATTTTAAGATTTTTTAGGCTTTTTTCTATTTGTACTTGATTTAATATAGTAATAAATGAGAAAAAAACACTAATTGCGTTTAATTTATTTAATATTCATGATTATTGAATAAAACTATCCGTGAAGCGGCAAAAGAATATTTAAAATATTTAAAAGAATATTTAATATGCTGTTAGCCGTTAATGTATCTCCTGTAGGTGTTATAGGTAATGTTTGACACTTCACCTCTGTAACCTGTTTTTTCTCTCGCTGAACAGCTATGTAGTGATTTGCGATTGCAGTTATCCTAAAATAATTATTTTCAAATTCTTCGTACTCATTGGTACGATCTTCGCTAGAATCTAACATTACGATTTCAAATTGTAGTGATTTGAAATCATCCCAAACAGACTCAATTTTTTGTAAACGTCTCTCTAATTATGCCACCTGTTCGGAGGAATCACTCAAATTTTTTAGAAAATGTTCAAATCTAGTCAACTGACCTTTTAATGAGCCTCGTTCATTACTAAAGCATATAATTGTTTTTCCATAACGACAAAATATTATTATCGCGAGAAACGTAAAAAAAATTATATTAAAAAATATATCAAAAATTTTGAATTAAATTATGTTGTTTTATTATTATAAAAGAAACAAATATTATGTCCCTTTTTGACCTTAGCATGGGCTAGACTGACCTTAGGTTTTTATTTTTAACGTCTGCTTCTCAGCGCTGCTGTTGAAATTCGGCTCGAATGCACCAGAAATTATGTATAAAAATGTAAATTATTATTTATTTAAGTGGACTGTAAACTCAAATTATAAATTTTATTTCTAAGACAATCTTGCCGCTTAGCTTAACTGTATGTTAAAGAATAATGTCTAATCGGACTCGCAGGTCCATCAGGTACGCTAGAAATCACAGCGACCTCCAAATATATCAATTAAGTAATCATAATTTTGGCGGGAACTAAACAGCACATAATATTGCAGGAATATTGCTGGAATATTATTTTGCAATGTTTGGAATATTATTTGAAATATTCCGCAATGTTGCTGCAATATTCCTATGTCCGTGCAGGGTAATTGCAGGAATATTGCAGCAACATTATGAAATATTACAAAATATTATGCAATATTATGAAACATTGCAGCAATATTGCTGCAATGTTGCAGGAATATTTCAAAAATGTTGTGGATTTAAAAAAAATTGCAAAAATGTATGTAAACTTTTTTTCCTAGTATTGGTTGGGGGTGTAGGGGAGAAGGGAAGGAAAGATTTTAAGAATGGAAACGGCGGCTGCGTGCGCTGCGGTTGACAAGGTTTTCGCTGGTGTTGATAAATTCTGAAATCAGGAAGGCATTTAAGTTCTATGTGGGGGTTTGAACTCGAGACCTTTGCGTTGAGAGTTGGCACGCTTCTCCACTAAGCTACGGAGGCTTCTCGAATACTAAGTTTTAAAATATTATATACTTGATTAGAACATAAATTATTACTTTACTACAATATATACCTACAGGGTTAGCGAAATTAAACTTCCGCTACTCAAAGGGCACTGGAGGCAGTTGTACTAATCTGAACAGAAAAATATTTGGACAACAGATACTTAAGAGAATGCGCTCAAGATTTCCGAAATAAAATTTTTAATTTAATAAATCGCCACTAGATGGCGCACATTTCAGCAATATATGCAAATGAAAGACAATGTTTATCGGGAACGTTTGACAACTGTGTCCGATTTGAAGAACAGTATTTGCCGGCATATTTAGAACATCCATGTGACTTTCTCCATTCAGTGGTGGAAAGCGCGATAATCAGAATCGAGTGCGTTGTCGAGCAGGAAGGTTCGCATGTTGAACATGTTTTAAAGCATTGATTTATATGCTTAGTAATGTCATTTACAAAGTTGTTTTCTTCCTCTTGCGCCTTTTTATATCTGTATCAGGTTTAGGCGAATTCCCCGCTTGAAACATTGTTGTAAATGTTGTAGTGTTTCAAAGATTCAAGGGACCGACAATTTTACGTGGGTTCCGAACCACGGTAATTTCTAGGGAAATTTTCGAGCAGTTTTACTCTTGCCAGGTGCTCAGCCTTGCGAAGAGAAAGGAGCGTGAAATTTTCGATAGTCGGCGCGGAGATTCGAACCGCTTCGAACCCACCTCGCTAGCGCAGCAGCGCAAACACTAAACCACTTGCGCCACGCTTCCTCTTAAAGTTGTTTTTTTTTTAACAAATTGCGAGTGCAATATTATAATTGTGTATTGTCCTTATTTCGTTCTTTTTATGTAAAACCACTAGTCCTTCAGTGTTTCGGGATCTCAGGTTGTCTTTTCTTTATAGGATAACTCGTTGCTCCATCTAGTGGCGATTTTTTAAACTAAAAATTTTTATTACGGAAATCTTGAGCGCATTTTCCAAAGTATCTGCTGTCCAAAGAATTTTCTTTACGGACTAGTAGTACGGCTTCCAGAGCCCTTCGAGTAGCGAAAGTTTAATTTCGCTAACCCTGTACATATAAAACTTTATTTTTCTCTATAGGTACTTATTAGATATGATAACCATACATTAGGAAAAGTGCTGGAAGGACTAATAATATCATTGCAGCGTTAATTTCAAAATCAACGCATAACATGTTTTTTATATTAGTAGGTATTATTGCACGGTATACCTATTATACACAAAATTCATAGTCCATTGAAATGTTACAATTTTTAGGCCTTACCTTGCGTTTCTCAGAGGACGCAATTTTATTGTTGGGATGTGTAGGGAGGGTCACTAAAAGCTTAACTCCAAGTTTGTGGGGTTGCAACCCTTGTCCCGCGGACGCCATATTAGAAAAGGGGTCCAAACTCCTTTTTTGCTATATCTCAGAAACTATCAATCTCCCAGGAAATTTGTGAAGACATAATTTGTGGAAAATCAAATTGTCTACAATTTTGATTATATAACTTTTTACCATAAAATGAAAATTAAAAAGTTATTAACAAAAATAAGAGAAAATTTCTCAACAAATTCTCTTTCTTGCTGTATAACTTTTTATTTTATTATTTTACAATAAAATGACCTCATACCAATCTTGTAGATGGTCTTTTAACAAACATTTTTAGCTATAATTTTTTTAATTTTATGCATTTATGGCGGTTTTCGAGCGCTTCAAAGTAGACCGGATTTTTACTACTCGTAACAATCGCGTGAAAACGAAACGTTAGCCTCACTTTTATATAAACTTTTTTTTTAGACAATGCGTTTGACATTTATTGATACATTCCTATGTTATTACTTTCTTATTATTGACCCTTTTCCCCACCACCTATGAGGTAGAGTCTGGAGGCGCATTTTTCGTACGTGGTATCCCCAGTAGGCCTATTCCACGAAAAACTTCTAGGCGAGAAAATGTTAGGCATAATTATATATGTTAATAGTTATTTTTCAGCTATTCTTTTCTAATTTTTTTGGATGGTCCAGGCTGCGGTTCAGGATCAAATTCACTATCAAAAATAAAGTTTCGGGGAATGACGGATGTTGAAATTGGAGTCATCGTTGGTAATTCATCTTCGAATTCATGTTCTTCCATTAATTTAGACATTTCCATCACGTTGCTGCAGGTTTCTCCAGAACAATTAAGGCACACTACAGAGTATTTCAGACCTGCTTTTCTGCAACCGCACATGCTTCCACAATTTCCTTTGCATCTGCAGAAAATCAATTTCATTAGATCGGGGGGTGCTGGAGGCTTGGAAGTTTGGATTGGCATCAAAATGTTTCCATGCTTTTTCCAGCCCCAATCTTCAGGATCACAGTGTTTTTCGAGCCACGACTGAACCTGGTGATACACTCGGAGACTGTGGAAACGGGCTGCATCTTGTGTTAGAGGAAGCGATGATAGACTGAATGTATTTTTGGTCACTGTCTTGGCGAATCGTTTATATCTCACTACATCTCAGTTGTCCAGAGTATCCTCTTTATTTCCACCGTATAAAGCTACGAAAAAACGTTCGCCAATGACAGTGAGTAAAGATGGATCGACTTTGTCACTGAGAAATAGCGCTGTACCGCTAGCTAACTCAAGATGTTTCTCCATTATTTTTATGAATTTTAGTTTGCCTATGTTATAGGCTGATGATGTTGTGTCACATCCTGAGAATGCATGGAGAAACAGCAAATTCTCAGCAATGACATCTCCATATATAAAACCTGAAGGGCTATATAACTTCAGAAACAGTTTGTAAAAATTGTTCATTGTCCACATCGTTTTTGGATTTTGCTCTAGCAAGCAAAGCTTTTACTCCTTTAGCTTTCACAGTTCTTACTTTAATGTCCCCAAAAAATTTTTTACAAATGAAACAATCACTCATGATGCACATTTAAAGAAAGTCAAAATGCTTATTACTGAATTAAAAATTCTGTCCACAAAACTCTTAATTGTACCTATGAAATTGAAAATACTATTCACAATATTGAACACGTTTATACGTGTTGAAACATGTAGCACAACTGATAGAATAAATAGAGGACGACGAAACAGCTGAAGTTTTCTGGTAAGAAAAGGATCAATAATAAATAAGTATTAACATAGGATTGTTGCAAGAAATGTCAAAAGCATTATATTAAAAAAAAATTATCTAAAGGTAAGGCTGACGTTTCGTTTTCACGGGATTCTTACGAGTAGTAAAAATCCGGTCTAATTTGGAGCGCTCGAAAACCGCCATAAATGCATAACATTAAAAAAAATTATAGCTAAAAATGTTTGTTAAAAGACCATCTACAAGATTGGTTTGAGGTCATTTTATTGTAAAATAATAAAATAAAAAGTTATAGAGCAAAAAAGAAAATTTGTTGAAAAATTTTCTCTTATTTTTGTTAATAACTTTTTTAATTTTTATTTAATGATAAAAAGTTATATAAACAAAATTGTAGACAATTCGATTTGCCACAAATTATGTCTTTACAAATTTCCTGGGAGATTGATAGTTTCTGAGATATCGCAAAAAAAGGAGTTGGCACCCCTTTTCTAATATGTCGGCCGCGGGACAAGAGTTGCAACCCCACAAACTTGGAGTTAAGCTTCTAGTGACCCTCCCTACACATCCCAACAATAAAATTGCGTCCTCTGATAAACGCAAGGTATAATGTAACTTTTGAATGGACTATCAGTCTTGCTATTAAATTATGATATTTCCAAAGACCAAAAGTTTAGACAAATTGCCTAAAAATGCTTATTCTGGTAAATTTTTGTTATAAATACCATTTTTAAATCTTATGTCTAAATTGTAATATTTCTTGTTCTTGTACTTATAACGAATGACACGATTCGGTAAAAACTACATGTTTTTAAAATTATTTGAATGCTTTGTTAGCATTATTAAGCTTGTCGAATTGTATTTGTTGACACTTTACAACCTATTGCGCGCTAATCTTTTGAGACTGGAATGCGGTCTAAATTAACCTTTTTCTAAAAATCTGGTTAATGAATGTGTATTATTTAACGAGGGAAATAGGTTTAGGATTACGTTTTTTTTAGTAATTTTGAAGTTGGATGTGCTATGGTCTTCGTTCCAAGAGCGTTTTTCTCAAAACTACATTTTTTGAACTTGTATACCCTGTAGCTCAAAAAGTTTTCAACCAATCATTTTAAAACTTGACAGATAGTCTCTTTACATAATTAAAATCTATATGAACCTAAATGTGGAGTCATATCATTGTTTAAAATATTTCTGTATTCCAAATAAGTTTAAAAAACTGGCAAAAAAGAATGGTCGTTTATTGATACATCTCTAAAAAATACAATAATCAATTTTTTTAGGATATTTTAGGTTCACATAGAAGAAAAACATGTCCCTAAATAAATTTAAAATTCTATCGATTTCGGATAAAAAGTGTGGCCTCAATAATGTACACAAAAATGTACGTCTGATGGTGACCTTGTAACACCCAAGACGCACTCCTACGCTGAAACATTAAGAAGGTATCCCTAACGCGAGTTACTGCACCACACAACAGATGTCGTCAACGACTTAAGACGCAAGCACGTTATTTGAAAGCATATTTAAAAGGCCAGCCCGAAGATCTCAACGGCATGCTGAGCTCATCGGCCTTTGCTTATTACTGCATACAGGGAAAACAGTTTATCCTTATTGCATCTCTTTTAGAGGACTTTAAGCGACTTTAATTGTTCATCCCAGTGACAGCTATAAGCGAAACTGATAGACAGTACAACAACCGGTAGCGGTCTTAACTAACTTTGTTCATTATTAACTTTTGAATACTTTGTTTATTGTTAACTTTTGATTGTTTCTGTATACTTGGATTTTTGTTTCTCTTTGTATCTCTGATACTGCATAATTATATATTTTTCCGCCACATCTTTGTATTGTTCAAATCCTAACGTGTGTGAGTTAAAGTTAGATCCCAAAAAGGTTAAGTTAAAACCAACCCCCCTACAACTGGCGCCCAACTAGTGGACTTTAAATCCGGCATAACGTCAGGCCCAAGAACGAGATCCAGAGCACGGAGAGAGATGGAAAATCAACAACCCGTCCAATTTACAATGGAGCAGCTTCAAATGTTATTGAGTCAACTCACCAGCTTATCTTCACCCGCAAGAAGCAGCCAACCAAACGAGGGCTCGTTTTCAAGATGTACATCTAGGTACAACGGAACGACAGACGTCAACGCCTTTATCGACGCCATCTCCGTATACCAGGATTGCGTAAGAATAAGCGACGAAAACGCCCTCAAAGGCTTGTCAATGCTGCTTGAAGACCAAGCGAGCACGTGGTGGCAAGGAGTCAAGGCGTCCATCCTTTCATGGAATAGCACATTGGATGCGCTAAAACAAACGTTTGGTTCCAGCAAGCCCACCTATCAGATTCTTCGGGAAATATTTGCGACAGAGCAAAACGCAAATGCACCCACTGAACTATTCGTTTGCGAGAAAAGGGCATTAATCGCCCAAATTCCGCCAAGAGATCAACCCACCGAACAACTCCAGCTGGACATGGTCTACGGATTGCTACATCGCAACATCTGACGACTTATCCCGAGGAGCCGGTTCAACACATTCCAGAACTTTTCCTGCGAACTTCGAAAACTCGAAGAAGAGGATAGAAATCCAAAATCTACGCCCCAGCAACCCGCAGAAAAAGCAACTACCAAGAAAGTAAAATGCACTTATTGTCGCTTCTCTGGCCACACTAAAGAAGAATGCCGAAAGGGAAAGCGAAATGAACTTCCAAAAAAACCAGAGGCAGCACCAAGTAAACCCACGACGATATCTTGCTACGGCTGTGGAGAACCAGGGGTAATCCGAGCAAACTGCACTAAATGTCAAAACCCACAAAGCGAAGTAGGACTGTTCCTATCAGAAGCAACCGCACTTCCGCAACCTACGTCCAGGCCGATAGTAAACATTTCCGTATTCGGTGTACTTGGAGGCGCATACCTAGACACCGGCGCAAAGAAAAGTGTCGCTGGTAGCGTCTTATACGGCATCCTGAAAAAACACGGAACAATATTCCGTGAAGAAAAGGTAAACCTCGTCCTTGCAGATGGTAAAGACCAAGTCAAACAAGTTCTAATGGGCAACGCACTAGTCACGCTAGGCCCCAAATCTATTTCGACCGAGTTTCTGGTGCTACCCGAAGCACAAAACCGAACGCTTCTCGGAATTGACTTTTTAAGAAGCGCAAGCATGGTGCTAAACTTGGCAAACAACCACTGGCATTTCAACGAGAAGCCAACCATTTTGTACCGGTTTCGAGAAAAACCACAAAACAATTCTTACGCAAACAACGCCAGGACCGCACCCACCTTCCAAAGACGTAGTTTGGAAGACCGCTCTATGGCACTGTTTGGGCCCGAGCCGGAAGAGGAATCCTATGTCGAACCAAAGGTAGAAGACCTGCTGCAGACCGAGACGTTCAGCATATTTAGTGACTCAATCTCGTCTCTGTACTCTGCCACCGAAAAGAGCTGTTCAGTTCCAAACCCCATCGTCTTCCCTCATTCGCCCACAAAGAAAATTAACCTGGCCACCCTCACAATAGAAGAGTTGCGACTAGCCTATGAAGAAGCGCACCTCCATTCTACCGCCGAGAAGGGGCAGGTAGTACAACTCCTTCTTCAAACCAGTGACATCTTTGAAGTAGGGGGAGAGTCGACTTCCTACGGAAAACATCGCATAGAAACAAGGGACCATTCATCAGCCCTTCAACCCTACAGAACAACAAATGGCGGAGTTCCATCAGCGGTAAACCCCATTCGTAGACGAGGCCGACCGCCCAAGAGAAAATAAAGTCATTTCGTGTCCTGAACCCTTCGTCGGGACGCCTTTCGAGTTCAGAGGGGGAGTCTGTAACACCCAAGACGCACTCCTACGCTGAAACATTAAGAAGGTATCCCTAACGCGAGTTACTGCACCACACAACAGATGTCGTCAACGACTTAAGACGCAAGCACGTTATTTGAAAGCATATTTAAAAGGCCAGCCCGAAGATCTCAACGGCATGCTGAGCTCATCGGCCTTTGCTATTACTGCATACAGGGAAAACAGTTTATCCTTATTGCATCTCTTTTAGAGGACTTTAAGCGACTTTAATTGTTCATCCCAGTGACAACTATAAGCGAAACTGATAGACAGTACAACAACCGGTAGCGGTCTTAACTAACTTTGTTCATTATTAACTTTTGAATACTTTGTTTATTGTTAACTTTTGATTGTTTCTGTATACTTGGATTTTTGTTTCTCTTTGTATCTCTGATACTGCATAATTATATATTTTTCCGCCACATCTTTGTATTGTTCAAATCCTAACGTGTGTGAGTTAAAGTTAGATCCCAAAAAAGGTTAAGTTAAAAACCAACCCCCCTACAACCTTACAATTTAATATATTTAAATTTTTTGTGATTATTGCTAAATACAACGTTTCCGTTATTTCAGACATTAAATGTAAATCGTTCACAAGTACCCTTAATAATTGTTATTTTTTATAAGGTTAAAGCTACCTAATTCTTCTTCTTCTTCTTGCCTTTTTATACCTGTATCAGGTTTAGGCGATTTCCCCGCTTGAAACTTTGTTGTAAATGTTGTAGTGTTTCAAAAAATTCAAGGGACCTACAGTTTTACGTGGGTTCCAAACCACGGCAATTTCTAGAGAACTTTTCGAGCAGTTTTACTCTTGCCAGGTGCTCAGCCTTGCCAAGAGAAGAGGGGCGTGAAATTTTCGATAGTCAGCGCGGCGATTCCAACCACGTTGAACCCACCTCGCTAGCGCAGCAGCTCACACACTAAACCACTTGCGTCACGCTTCCTCTAAGCTTGCTAATTAAATTTGAAATTTTCTCAAAACAATCACAAAATTTTAATGTTTTATATAGTTAAATTTCGTATTGATGGCATTTTTTTCTCATTTTTAATAGCAAAAAATGTATCATTTTCATATCAAATTGACGTGTTCTCCGTAAAACAACATGTACTGTTAATTTCGATATTTATATAAATAAGTTTTGTAAAACTTTAAATTTTTCATACAAAATTTCGAAACCAATTAATCTATCGAAATAAATGTACACAAAATAGTTTTCATATTTTAAGTTTAACGCCTCAAACTCCTTAAATGTAAAGGATTTATGAATTATATTGTTTAAAAAATAAATGTATATTTTTTGTATTTTTAGTGATATTTTTAAATTTTATAGTGCCTAATTAATCCGTTGTCAATAAAGATTAAAATTTGAAAAATAAAGTGAACCCAGGACATTTAAGTTTTACAAAAATTTATGTAGAAAAAAAGCTTTTTTTTTATAAAAATATGGTAGTATTCTTTAAACTTTAATTTTTTCTAGAACGTACATTGTAAAATTTTAAAATTGGTTAACCTTTAATTTGATTCTAACAAAAGGTAAATGTGTCAGTCTTCCATTGGTATAAAATTTTTAAATACTGGGGATTAGGCTTATAACAGAAACTAAAAAAAAACGAGAATGAAGATACATAGGGGTGTCGGTTTAGTATATGATAATTGTTTTACTTTAACAAATTTTTCACATTTACAGATACACTATTAGTAAAATTTAAATATTAAAACAAATATTTATTTACAATGATCATAATTATATAAAAATAAATTGAAAATAAAATCCTTAAACCATAAATGTTTTCAAATCTACCTAATTTTGTTTAAATTCAATTATTTTCATAATTTACTATTATTCGCAAAAGTTGATTCTTTTTATTATATGTGAATTTTTGAGATCTTGTTTTACCAAGAAAATACTATTTTTAAATATTGCAGGAATATTATTTGAATATGTCTTTGCAATATTTCTTTGTAATATTACAATAATATTCCAGCAATATTTCCAATATTAAACAACATTGAAATATTCCAGGAATATTCCTGCAATATTATGTGCTGTTAGGGTAGGGGTACGTAGGAACGTCCCCGTGCAATATAAAGCAATTCTATTTTTTTCATTTTTTGCCAATAAAACATGTTTTTTCAAAATAGAAAACGTTTTTTCAAAGCTATGAAATAGCACGCCTATGGTTTCTTAGACCTATCCGAAGCCAAAAAAGCTGCCAAATACGAATTTGTATAGTTTTTAAAGATCCGTCCACAAATAACGGCGCTACAATTTTTTTAAAGTTCAAAATAGTGCAAAAAATATCCCTAAAATTGCGATTTTTAACTTCCGAAATATTTACGTTACGCCCTGTACATATTTTACATGTATCTTATGTAAAAAAGTTCCAGAATACCGAATCCGTCTCGCTTTTAATGATTTCATCGAAAATAACGGCACTACGATTTTTTTTGTGAATCACGGGGGTATTTTTTTTGATTTATTAATTTCATCGAAAATTTTTAGTTTAGAGCGAGAGCGCCAGAAAATAAGACATGCTATAGTTACCAGGGGTACGTAGAAACGTCCCCGTGCAATATAAAGCAATTGTATTTTTTTCATTTTTTGCCAAAAAAACATGTGTTTTAACCCATGTTTTTTCAAAATAGAAAACGTTTTTTAAAGCTATGAAATAGCACGCCTATGGTTTCTTAGGCCTATTCAAAGCCAAAAAAGCTGCCAAATCCAAATCTGAATAGTATTTAAAGATCCGTCCACAAATAACGGCGCTACAATTGTTTTAAATTTCAAAATAGTGGAAAAAGGGGCCCCAATATTGCAATTTTTAACTTTCGAAAAATTTACGTTGCGCCCTGTACATATTTTACATGTATCTTATGTAGAAAAGTCTCAGAATTCAGAATCCGTCTCGCTTTTAATGATTGCATCGAAAATAACGGCGCTATGATCGAAAATGAGAGCGCTACTATTGTTTTTGTGAATCAAGGGAGTATTTTTTTTATTTATTCAGTTTTATCGAAAATTTTTATTTTAGGGCGAGAGCGCCAGGCAATGACACCGGCTATAGTTGCTAGGCGTACGTAAGAACATTCCCTTGCAATATAAAGCAATTCTATTTTTTAATCCATGTGTATTTAGCAAAAAATGAAAAAAATAGAATGGCTTTATATTGCAAGGGTATGTTCCTACAAACCTCTAGCAAGTATAGCCGGTGTAGTTTCCCGCAGCTTTCCCTCTAAAACAAAAATTTTTGCCCAATTGAAAAATTAAATTTGGCTTTAATAAGAAACTTTTAAAACGCGGAAAGTGTTCATTTTCAAACGTATTAGGCCTTAGTATGTCCAAAACAAATGCTAAATCAAAACCGAAAAAATCGAAAAAAACTATCAGTTAACCCCTTTGCTTTTTTTTCAAAAAAATGAAAAAAATAAGTTTTGCTTTATACGTATAGCGGGGAGATGTTCCTATGTACCCCTAGTGGCTATAGCGGGAGCCATTTCCCCTTGCTATCCCTCTAACACAAAAATTTTTGCTCTTTTGGAAAATCAAATTTTGCTTTAAAATCAAATTTTTAAATTGTTTTAACGTTTTTATCTTTGATAATTACACTAGACTTTACATCAAATTAATTTTTTTAATTTATTTAATTCTTTTTGCCAATTTAAAAAAATTGCAAAGATACGGTCACAACTAACCGAGTAACAAATTTTCAAAGTCAAATGTTCGAAAAATTATAATACACGTTCAAGTGTCAATGTCAATGTCAATTACAGAAGAAAAAGAGCTAATAACAAACCCAAGTAGATGGGACCTACCTTTGATTCCATAAACAGCTAGAAAATATGGTTCAACGGTGTCACTGAAAGAAGTCCGATCGCAGATTCGGTGATCTTTGCGGATACATTTGCTTGGCTCGCCGGGATTTGCCTTCGAACCATCGACGGTGAAATTGGGTTATTCCTAAACACATAAGAAAATAAAATTAATAAAATGAGCAAAATAGCGTAAAAAAATTATTAGCTGAAATCTTTTACGAAATGTGTGAATTTTAAAAGAAATCGGTCGAATTACTATTTACCTTAAATGAAGGACTTTAATAAAAATTATATCCACTAATACTTAATGACAATTAAGATACAACCGTTCGACTTCGTTGTATATTGAAAAATTATTTAGAAATCGAAAGTTTTATGTAAGTGCTGACAAAAGTCATGTCCGCAGACCCCAAAGCTACCTGATATCGAAAGCGATAAGTCTAACAACCTCGGTTATTTTAAATAAAATTATCGATTTATTTTGTTAAAGAAAAAACATAATACAGGGTGTTACAAACATATTTGTTCTTACTTTATTTTAAGTAAACCCTCAATTTTTAGTTTTTGATCGACAAGCGATTAAGCATTTCAAAACTTATTAAACGGTTACCACTTGATTCGAATTGAAATTCTTGGTAATTTTCTAAAATATATAAGATTTAATTTATATTTAAAACTGGACAACTTCAGGACCGTACTCAAACACCAAGAACTGTTTTAGCCTTGGAATTCTCAAAAAACTCCAATTAATTTTAACATAGAAGTTGAAGGGAGAGCAGGGAAGAATGGCTCCGGCTATATCGGTATGATTTCAAAGGAACGTTCCAGAAAAATTTAAAGCAAATCCATTACTTAAAAATTTTCCCCCAATTTTAACAAAGGGGTTAATCCATGATTTTTCTCCTTTTTTGACAATTTTGGGAATTCTGACGTAAGACCGGATTCCGACTAGTAAAGGTTGGAAACGTTCAGAAATTAAAGTATTGGACGAAATTCGCAAAAAGCGGAGTTACAGAATTTTAAAAGCTTCAAGCGCGTTTTTCTCCAAGACTTAACGTTAATTAGTCGAAAAATTAACATTGCACTCTATGCCGATTTGGCACGTGTCTTATTTTAAAATATGTAACATATAAACTATTTGTTTAACGACTTTTAATCATTATTTAAATCCAAACAATAAATTTAAAACCAAATTTAATAATAAATAATGTAGGTTGTTGTCCGAGCTAAGAGTGAACTGGGAGAAAAGCTAATATTTTTAATAATCACAAAAAAAAACAATTCTATTAAACTTGAAAGTTTGCAATAAATATTTTCAACAAAGGCAAATACATATCTTCGTAAAGTGGTCCAAACCAAAAAAAAAAACTCAAATTTAATTAATTAAGAGGGATCCCTACCCGTCTTAAAGTTTCTGCTGCGGGGCAACGGTACGGGCGGAAGGCTTAAAAAAATGAAGATAGGCGTCGCCAATTGAAGGTATATCATCGACCTAATTTGGCATGAGAGTATTCATTTAGTTTTACTCTAGAATAGTAGCTCAATGATTTCGGAGCGGAGAAACCAGATTTCCAGCTACTCCCACATTGCAATTTACATTTCTTATTTCTGTCACCTTGATTAAAAGTTTAAAGGCTATTGTCGGATTTACAGGGGAAAAGTGCCTCCGCAGATAATAAACTAGTTTTTTTCTGGAATGTATTATTAGTAATCCTTTGGAAGTTTTTAGCCCCCTAACTGTTATGGTTTTTGAACAAAACATTAATTTCAATTTTTGGAAAATTTTGTTTCTCAAAACGGGTTTTTCGGTTTGATCGCGCTTGAGATATGTTAGAGGCATATATTTGATCTATAATAAAAAAAAAAAAAACAATTTAATTATTGCAAAAAATATAATTTTTGTAAATTTAAATTTTTTAAAGTGACATTTTGGGTACTTCTTCATTAGGGACACCCATAATTTTTTTACTAGTAATTGCGTATTTACTAATATATAATTATATATTTATTTCAAATTTTTCTGTTTGGGACAACATAGTTTAATATTCAAAAAACAAGATAGCGGTGTAAATGTATTTCAATACACACGTAATACATACTAACTACTTTATTTCAGACAATGTCATTAATTCTATTTGTCATAAGTTAGAGATTTTCGAATATAATAAATAGGTTTAACAATACAAAAATTGTAATAATAGAATCTGCAATTCTAAAAAAAATATTATACAAATGATTTAGATTATTTTCAAATTCTTCCAAATACATCTACGATCAGAAGTGGCGAAAATGTTTAAAAATTTTACAATTCAATGTCAAAAAACTTTATTTGACCGATGATACCTATTAATATAGTAATAAATAAAAACAGTGTGGACCATTAATATAAAATTTTTTATTTATGTACCTTATAAAATTAAGTTTGTATTGATAAGTTTTAAAATTGTATTTTAAATATTTACAATTTTTTAATATTTAATTTATTAATTTTACCATATACAGGGTGTCCCAAATTGAGTAGGCTAACATGGGTATCTTTCTTATTAGTGAAGATAGAAGTTTGGTTAAATGGGCAATGTTTTGCAGTTTTATGTGCCCATTCAGATTCTGTTAAGAAAATTTTAAAATTCCGAATAGTTCCAAAGTTATCGTAAAAAAACTGAAAATCGTCATTTTCTTTAATGTCAAATAACTTTGTAATTATAAAATTTACAAAAAAAGTTTAATATAAAAGTTACTAGGTTTTATAAAATACAAATAAAAATTAACTCAAAATTAAATTCAAAATGGCGGTTTCCAAGATATTGATACCAACTTTCTTATTTTAAATGGACGCCATATTGGATTGTTACATAGTTAAATAGCATTTTTTTTTCTCTTTTCAACCATGTATAACAACCCATATTTAAATAAAAAATTATTAATATTATTAATTTTTTTTGTTTTAAATCAAGTAGCCATGAATTATGAAAGAACAATTAAACAGCATAATACAAGCCAACGTCATTATATTTATTTTTTGACAAATATTGTAAGTTTTTTGAATAATAATTGTTATTGCCTTATAATTAATTTAAAATGGAAAAGTTTTTAACTGAGCAGTATCATAGGTTTAGTACCTACATTAAATGTTACAAAAGCTCCTGCGTTGCTGCACAAACATACTTTAACAGTTTTCCAAAAAAAAAAGCAACCAAACGTTAAAATTATTAAAAGATTGGATGTGAATATGCAGAAGTATGGATGTTTACAGTAACCAAATTGAAAGAATGTCGAAGATGATCTTTATCATTTTTTTTTCTTGGAAAACTGTTAAAGTATGTTTGTGCAGCAACGCAGGAGCTTGTGTAACATTTAATGTAGGTACAAAACATATCATACTGCTCAGTAAAAAACTTTGCAATTTTGAATTATTTATAAAGCAATAATAATTATTATTAAAAAACTTACAATATTAGTCAAAAATAAATATAATGACGTTGGCTTGTATTGTGGTGTTTAATTGTTCTTTGATAATTCATGGCTACCTGATTTAAAACAGAAAAATTTAATATTGTTAATAATTTTTATTTAAATATGGGTTGTTATACATGGTTGAAAAGAGAAAAAAATGCTATTCAACTATGTAAAATCCAATATGGCGTCCATTTAAAATAAGAAAGTTGGTATCAATATCTTGAAACCGCCATTTTGAATTTAATTTTGAGTTAATTTTTATTTGTATTTTATAAAACCTAGTAACTTTTATATTAAACTTTTTTTTGTAATTTTTATAATTACCCAGTTATTTGACATTAAAGAAAATGACGATTTTCAGTTTTTTGACGATAACTTTGGAACTATTCGGAATTTTAAAATTTTCTTAACAGAATCTGAATGGGCACCTAAAACTGCAAAACATTGCCCATTTAACCAAACTTCTATCTCCACTAATAAGAAAGATACCCATGTTAGCCTACTCAATTTGGGACACACTGTATATGGTTATATACTTGACATTGTCTGAAATACTAATGTAGTTAGTATGTATTGCGCATATATTGAAATATGTTTACACCGATATCTGATTTTGTGAATATTGAACTATGTTGTCCCAAACAGGAAATTTTGAAATAAATATATACAGTAGCGCCCAAAAGTGAGTGCCTAAATGATTTTTCGGGAAAAACTTTTTAAAATATGGGCCATTTTACTTCATTTTTGAATATGTTATACAGTTTTGTATGAGAAAAAGAATTATTATGTTTAAAACGTGATAAACAAAAATTTACGGTAGTTAAACGAGCTTAGACTCATTTGTGTAAAAAACGCATTTTTCAGAACAGAACACTAAGAACGATTTAATGAAAAATAACTTTATAACAATACACTAAAACAATTTTATAATCATAAAAATGCCTAATACTTAGTTGGGAAACCACGAGATTTTATAACTGCCTGACAGCGAGATGGCATTGAATCAATAACATTTTCAAAGCCTGAATCACGCATTGCATTCCATTCCTTGTCCAATTCGGCAAATTTTTCATCTTTATTCTTAATATTTTTGTTTCGACAACGTCTTGCCAGCTCTTCCCACAAGTGTTCTATCGGGTTGAGGTCGGGAGATTGACTGGGCCACTGAAGAATCCTGATTTGTTGCTGCTGCAATGAAGTCTTGACAATCGAGGAGGTGTGCTTAGGATCGTTATCCTGTTGTAGAATCCATCTAGGAGGCATATTTGTATGGGCCCATGGTAAGACGACATTAGTCAGTTAACTATTAATAATATTTTCCAACATCAAACTGTACAATACAGGGTGTTTCGGAAGATATATCAGAGCCGAAAAGGGGTGGTTGGGGACAATTAATGAAAGACATTTTCGAAAGAAACACATCAAATCGATCTAGTATGGAGAAATTGAAAAAATTCAATTTTTTTCCCAAAAACTGTTTTGGAACCACTAGCTTTTTCCTATTTATAAAACAAGGGTAATTGAAACTTTTAAAATTATAAAGATCGCCCACGTTCTTTAATCTTGCAGGTTTTATTTATTGTTCGATAAGCTTTTATTATAAAGATAAACTTCTGCTCGGAAATTTATCCTTGAACTTCATTTCGACCTATAATTTTGATTACAAATGAAAGACGAACTAACCTACCGTATTTTTTACCACTTACATTTAAATAAGTAATAATTCATCTACAAAAAAGGGCTATTGAAAGCGCCGTGTCCCAAAGGTTTGGTATATGAACTAATGCGCTAGCGACCTGAGTTTAAACCCACGCTATAACTTTACACCTGTCTCCCCTTTCAAGACAGGAGGTAACCAACAAGGGTAAAACTTCCCAGGAAAATTTCTCCAATAACAACTTTTGTCTTTGAAATACACTACGACACACGACAAAAGAGACAAGCGGGGAAATAGCCTACGCCCGGCTAAAGACACGGCCCTGAAGAAGAATGGGTTAAAATTCGTATGCACAAATTTTAATTGAGTTTACGGATTCAAATACCTATAAATGTTATTCAGAAAAGAGCGTAAGATTTGCTGACTTAAAAAACGTGTGTAGCAAATATCGCTTTATTAATACAACGATTATAAAATATTCTCGTAGTCCCCCTTTTCTAATGTTGTCCTTGTCATGCACATATAAAAAAAGCGAACACATAATCAAAGTTTGTCGCGCCTATTAAATAAAATAAAAACACAGGATATCGTTAGTATCATCTTACATGTATGAAGTCATTATTTAATATTTCGGTTTTATGTCGGCCAAACTAATGGACTGTTGTTTTATTTATTTTTTAAGAATAGGATTATTGAACTTGACCTTAGATTTGTTCCTTATACGACTTAATATTGAGCTAGGTCAAAAATATTTGGACACGTTAATAGTCTTTATTACAACAAGTACGTTGAATACGTTTTGTCTGTACCGTATTTTTCACCACTTTCATTTATCAAAATGTAATACTAATGAAGTTCACAAATCAGATCATTAAACACGTTGCCGGCATAAGTAACAATCAAATTTTTACGTATACAAGTTTTATCGTACAACGTTATTAATACACAAAAAATAATATTACTTTTAACAGTACGTATGGAATTCAAATAAAGGCCGTTTTATACCGAGGTCCAAACGGCGCATACTACCCTAGTGGTACTCTTTTGTGAGCGGCATCATTAAAGTATCACATATTAAATATGTCCTTAAATAAAGTTTGCGAAGAAATACATTTTATTAGAGAGTGGAAAGCGTTCTATTAAAATGTACCTCCCAACGTATTCCTGTTATTAAAAATTCAAAATCAGCATCATTGTTAAAAGCGTACTTTCATTTATTAAGTCTAGAAACCACTTATCAGCTATTTATTAACAAGTCATTGGGGTTCATATTATTGTTTCCTTTATGATAACATAAACGAAATAATTCTTGTAATAAAATACTTATGCTTTATTTATGCTCTCTTGTTCTTGAACTTGAACTTACATTTGCTGAGTTGTTCTTTTACTTATTTTATATTAACATAGGTCAGAAATGAATATTTAATTTAGAATTTTAACACGTTACATTTTTATTATAAGACGGTCATTTGGTTCTTCATAGAAATCACAAGTACGTTTTATACTACTATTTGTCAGCAAAGCATACTTTTTAGTATTCGAAATTATATTTTTTAACGCTTTGGTTTTCATTTAAGTTTTTATTAACACAACATACAAAATTTTATACACAATAAATCATTTATTTAATAATCGTTAAAAATACGTTTGATGTGATTTCGAACATTTTAACTATTTTTTCCAATACGACATAAATTTTGTCAGATGTCCACCCTTACGAGGTGGTGACGTCAAATAACAATCAGAGCTTATTCTCCGGTAGACAAATAATTGACCTTCAAGGGTGAAGCGAGGTGCTTGTAATAAATGCCGCCGCGAGATAATCTTAAAACAGCGATATCAGCGATTAATTATTGCACGTTTCTTAGATCATCAGCTATTTATGTATTTATCGTTGTTTTTTTTTGTTACGGTATTTGTGATAGGCAATTTTTGTCCCCTATTATTCTTGAACTTGAAATTAATTGTTTTTACACCGATTTAATATTTTAAATTTAACACGTTTAACACGTAAAAATAACGGTTACTTGATACTTACGAGAAAAATAAGAAGTACGTTTAGTTGCATTATTTATTCGTACAGTATAAATTCTTTTATGTAAATAACATCTTTTTTGATGCGTTGGTTTTTATTCAAGTGCTCATTAAAAATTTTTTTTTTAAATGAATAGATAAAATGTTTTTATTATAAGGTGATTATGATAATAAAATTTAATACAATTTGTAAAGTTGTCTTGTCACGAAAACCACCCCCAAATTGTTTGATTTTTACAACACTTACTTTCATAAGTCGTATTTTACAATGATTCACAAAAGCATCGGAAGTCTCTTTTTAAAAAGGAAAGAAGTGTTAAAGCTGATAAAGACTGAAACTCGATATTTTAAATCAAGCATGTTTGTTTTAAAAATAAAATTAATTTATGAGCAATTCATTTTATGTGTGTATAATAACATGAATTGTTTTATCGTTTGAAGCCGTCGGATATGTTTCTTAATTAGCCAATTTAACGTTGTCATAGGTCAAAAAACCTGCGGTTCTCAAAATATGGTCTCAATTTTGATTTTGCTATAACTTTGTCAAATCAATGAATTTAGAAATATTACCAAGTAGAAAGTCTTCCAAAAAATCCCCTCCACCACCCATTTCTGGCTCTGACAACTATTCGTAAACACCCTGTATACTGAAATTTGAAGTAAATTGGCCGAAATTGCAAAAAGTTATGCGTGAAAAACGGTTTCGGCACTCACTTTTGGGCGCTACTGTATATATATAAGCGGGGGTCCTACAGCCTCTGCCGCATCCCGCATTTTAATTGCCATCTCTTCTTTTCTCTCCATTCCTCTTCTCCGATAGCTCTATCCCTCATTGTTGCATGTACACCTTCTACCCACGTTACGGTAGGTCTTTCCCTTCTTCTTTCGCCCGGGATGTAATTTATTGCTCTTTTAGGCCATCGGTTCTCGTTCATACGCCTTACATGGCCATACCATATTAATTGTCTTGTTTCTATTCTATCCATAGTGGTATATACTCTTCCTGTTTGTCTTCTGATTTCTTCGTTTCTTATAAGTTCTAGTCTGGATTTTCTGCAGGATCTTCTTAAGAAATCCATTTCTATGGTATTAACCTTATTTTTATTTTTCTGGGTTAGCTGCCAGCATTCTGACCCATACGTTAGTATTGGTTCAACGATTGCCTTGTAGATTTTTATCTTCGTGTTTAATGTAATTTGGTTCGACCATAGGAGAGAGTTTAGCATTCGCACACTTTTTTGTCCTTGTTGGGTTCTTCGTTCGATGTCTTTTGTAGATGTTCCCTCGTTCGATATTATAGTGCCTAGATATTTGTATTTTTCACATTGTTTTATGTTTCTTATTTGTAGTTGTGGGTCTTCTTGTTCCTCTCCAATCTTCAAATATTCCGTTTTCTCCATATTTATACACATTCCCCACTTTTCATATTCTTCATTTAATTTTCTCATCATGTAGTCCATATCTTCTTCACAATTTGCGACAGCAAACAGGAGTGTTGTTAGGCACGAGTCATTCATCGGAATTCCCATTCCTGCACATTTGCGTCTCCAGATTTCCAGTGCTTCTTGAATGTAAATTTTAAAAAGTGTGGGCAATAGGCAGCATCCCTGTTTAAGACCTTTAGTAACTTCGAAAGGTTTTGAAACTTTGTTTCTCATTTTTACCGCACTCTGTGGGTTCTTATATATATTAGCAATCGCTCGAGTGTATGTTCCATTTAGGCCAATTTTCGTCAAAGTGTTAAATAATTTTTTCAAGGGCACCATATCGTAGGCTTTTTCGAGATCGATAAACAGAAGGTATGTAAGTAGATTTCGGGCTTTCCTTTTTTCTATTAACTGTTGTAGAGTAAATACATTGTCCAAACATGATCTTCCGGCCCTGAAACCGCTTTGTTCCTCTATATCTTCATAGTCTGTTTCAAGTCTCTGCTTCACAATCCGACCATACAATCTTCCCATTGAGCTCGTAACACTTATTCCTCTATAGTTTCTACATTTTCTTCTATCTCTCTTCTTGTATATTGAACTAATGTGAGCCATATTCCAATCCTCAGGAATATTTTGTCCTCGTATCATGCATGCGTTGAAAATTTCTGCTATCTTTTGTAGCAAGACTTCTGGTGCATATTTAATTAGCTCTATGGGAATATTTTCTGGTCCTGGCGCTTTACCACATTTCATAGCTTTCAGCGTGTTTCTTATTTCTCTCACACTGACTTCCTCTACCGTTTTCTTTTCGTTCATATTTGCTTCTTCTATATTTCCTTTGAATATATCTCTGTTTTCCGTTAATAATTCTCTATAGTGATTTTCCCATTCTTTTCCTGCTACCAAATTTATACCTGCTGTTTCCTTCCTATCCTTTCTAAGATTTTTTATAGTTCTCCACGCTTGTGACACTCTTGTACCTCCAAGATATCTTTCAATTTCTTCACATTTCCTCTCCCACGTTGCATTTTTCTCTATTGTGATCATCTGTTTTACCTTCCTATTGTAACTTGCATATTCTTTCTTATCTTCGGGATCTTTTGTATGCAACCATTTCCGATAAGATTTCTTTTTCTCTCCTACTGCTCTCCGTATGTCTTCTGTCCACCATTCTGGATTTCGTATTTGATGACATTCTTTGTATCCTAACGCTTCTTTCGCAGCTTGGTGTATGCACTCTTTAATTTGTTGGTATTTTTCTTCGGTACTGTTTACTTCTGTATAGATTCTTTCGTGTAGTTTTATAGTTATTCTTTGTTTGTAAAGGAATTGTATAGATTCTTGTCTCAAGCTTTCCAAATTATAAGTTATATTTTCTGTATCTCTATATTCTTTTGTATCCTCATCTTGTCTTCCGCTCTTTTCCTTTTTATAGTTAACCACTATGCTGGCTATTATCAAATAGTGGTCCGACCCACATTCTGCACCTCGATATGCCCTTACGTCGTTTGTTTTAAGTTTTGAATTTTGTCCCATGATCAAATAATCTATTATAGATTTTTGTTTATTCGTGTATTGAACCCAAGTGAATTTATGAATTTCTTTGTGTTGAAAGTGTCCATTCATTATTTTCAAAGAATTGTTATAACATAGATCAATCAGTTGTCTCCCATTATTATTAACTGTTTCTTCTCCATACTCTCCAACAATTATGTCATTTTTCTTTTTTCCAATCCTAGCATTGAGATCTCCGAATATACATATTTCTTTGTTCTTGTTTATGTTTACTAATATGTTTTCCAATTTATTATAAAATCTGTCTTTTATGGCTATTCCAGCATCTTCACTTGGAGCATATACTCCTACTATTACTATGTTTTCTCCGTTTTTTTTCATTTCTAATGTAATTATTTGTTCATCGACTTCTTCCCAACTTTTGATGTTCTTTCTATATTTCTTATGTACGGCTATGGATACACCTCTTTTCGCTCTTACATCCTTATCCACCCCACTGTAAAAGTGAATATACTCTCCTATCATTTCAGTTCCTCTTCCTTTTTTCTTAGTTTCAGTTAGAACCCCAATGTCTATTCTTCTCTCCTTTAACTCTTTAAACACTTCTGTTTGTTTTGTTCTCAAGCCCTGTACATTCCATGTAGCCAATCTCATTGTCCGTTTTCGTTGCGTATGTTGTCTTCGTTTTGATCCGTCCTGTTTCCGAGGCAAGCAATTAAAACTTTTAGCATATTTAAAATTTTTACGAAAAATGGGTTGCTAACCCTTTGCTTCAACCCTCCTCCTTTATCCGGGCTTGGGAACGGCAACAGGGCCAATGAGCTACTCAATCCACCCACTGACCCTGCAGGCGGAGTTATGTTATATGTTGTAGATTAGTAAATAAACAATTACTAGTAAAAATGGAAGGCGTCCCTAAAAGAAAAGTACCCAAAATATCACTTTAAAATACTATTTTAATTTACAAAAATGTAACAATGATCATCTTAATAATTTCACCACCTCTACACTGACCAATATTTTCAATAATCGGCCTAATTGCATTTACATTTATTATTTTCTGTACAAAGACCACCTGCACACAACAACCACAACTTTGAGGAACGCTAGGTGATTAATGTACCCAGGTTTTACTATACATAATTGTTTTTAAACTGGGGAGCATCAAAAATCTTAAATTGTACATTATACACATTTCCGCTATTTGAAGAACAATCAAATTTGATTAATGCTACAGTGGTATAAAGTTAACCCGTCATTAAAATAGGCTATAATTGTTTGATAATTCACTGTATCAAGTCTACAATAACTGTAACATATGATATTTATGATACTTATGATAATTGAAATATATAATATCTAGTTTTACAATTTTATTTTTCATTCCATTTGAATTCCTAGTTCAAGTTTTGGCGCGTTCGTATCGTGAGGTATGTACAATTAGGTATTTGAAAAAAAAAATTATTGATTTTTTTTATGTATTTTAAAACTTTATTATTAATAATATGGATATTTAATGCAAAATACTTAAAAAAAATTTTTTTCAATTAATTATAAGCAATTAAAAAATGATAAAATTTAAAAAAAAATCACGTGACTATAAACGCGCCAAAATTGGCCACCATCTTTGTGACGTCATAATGTTATAGCTGTTTAATAACAGGACAGCGTTTACGGCTATTACACGTGAGTTGACAATAATATTGAAAATTTACTGCTAAAAAACGATTTGTTAGTTAATTCCGATTAGCTATGTGTGATAAAGGATTTATAAAAGCAAAGTCTGATAATATTCCTGAGGTTGATATATTTTTTACTGAATTCTACTTATTTGATTTGTATACTTGGATAAATAATAATTACTAACAATAGTGTTATAAAATACTTCATCTAAAATACTTCATCTTCACAACAAAAAAAAATCGATTCTGTTTTGGGATTATAACGATGCATTGCTTGAAACCATTTATTTCGACGTTTTTCATCTTGGGGAACATTGAAAAACATTTTGTCAGGAGTTGTTTTTGTAGTATTTGTACATAATGGTACAAAACAAGAACGATAACTTTTGTGGTTCGACATTTTCAATATAAACTTGAGTATTTAACCATGACAAAAGAATTAAATAGATCAAAACACTGCATTTATTATTTCTGTATAAGCTGCAATGAATGAAAACTAACATTATGACGTCACACACGCTCGTGTTTGTTCGGGAGCTGTCAGCGTGTTTTCGGTACTGGATTCAAAATTAATTTTTATTTTGATATAACTTTTGAAATATTGCGAAAAAAAATAAATAAAAATAGTTTTGTTATAAAACTTATATACGATCTTTCCATTTATCACAAAAAAAAAAAATTCAAAGACCTAATTGCAAATTGCAGCAGAACGGTGAAATCTCAAAAAATATGCTCAGTCAAGGTCTAGCTGTACAGTCAAAAGTTAAAGTTAGAAGCTTTGGGGAAATATAAAAATCACAGATTTTCTTAAAATAGTGTACATAAGGCGTGCCTAACGGACTTCGTGCAATTATCCGCCAGGGACCGCGTCTTACCAACAGCATAAATTGAGTAAATTTTACGTAACAGAGCTTCCGTAGTGCTCAAAGATTTCGATTAAAAAATTAATTTTTTCAAATAAATTATACATCACAAGACGGATAAAAGACCAATCTATGCCTCTCTAGTATTATTTTTTTGATTTTTTGATTTTATTATAGAAAATTTGTTACTTGAAAAAATGGCCAAATTGAACTACTTAACCATAAAAATTTCAATATTTAGAAACAAAAATTTGAAAAAAACAATACTAGAGAGGAATAGATCTGTCCTTTCCAATTCTAAAAGACTTTTTTGTTTTTGAAAAAAACGTTTTTTTGAAGCGATTTTAAGGGCACTACGGAGATACGATTTGCGTTCATTTTTCAGGTGTAGGGATCCCTCTTAAAGTTCAAAAAGTGTATACATACGTCATCTCTCCGAGAAGCGGTGAACTATATAGGACAATTAATTTAATTTTAATCATTTGAAAATATTGGTAAAAACAGTTTGAACCAAGGCCTTTGAACATCTTGACAAAGCTAGAAACACAAGAAAAGACTCACCAGAACAATTCAGGATACGCCGATGGTCTCCCATCCAAACTATAACTTCATTCGGACTTCTGCTTCTGCTACATTACTCCCGATTATAAATTTGGAAATATACACACTACTTTATTATTTAATTGAACCAAAAAAAAAAGTTATAACGCGCTATTCTTTGATTTACCAAGTCTTTAATGTTTGTTAGTTTAAAAACTAGGGCCGCGCCGCCCCTGTTTGCGAAGTGTGCGGCGCACACAGGCGCCAAGACAAAAGGGGCGCCGCTATCAAAATAAAAATAGGTTGAAACATTCAGATACGTGAAAAAAAGAGGCGCTTCATAGGTTTCGCACACAGGCGCTGTGGGGGGTCGGCGCGGCCCTGTTAAAAACTATAACTTGCAAAAAAGACAGGCATTCTTTTTTTTCCTGCTTCAATATCCTGAAAAAATTAATTATTAATATTCATTTCTTTCGTGGTAAAAATTATATTATTTTAATTTGTTTTTATTATTGCTATTCTAATTTGATTTAAAAATTAGTGTTGTAAATAAAGTTGAAGCTATTTGTTAATAGTTTATTTTTTTTACATTAATAGTGCAAATTGGAAATTTATAATTTGAGATATTACATTGTTGTTTCGCATGGATTTAACACAATTTTATTAAGTGTTCAATGCTCTTTTATAATTATTATTAAATTCAATTTCTTTTCGCAAACTTAACCGATAAGTTTTTATCTAAACTAATATTTATCACGTTTCAATTCTTAAAGTGCAGTCAATTCATTTTAATTAAAGTATTTATATATGTCTTTCTAGCTGAAGGCTTTAATTCAGAAAAATTAATTGGAATGGTAGATATTCTCGCCAATTATTAAGTTTTCTCCACGTCTATAAGTACTTTCGGCTCTCCAAAATCAATGGGAATAAAATCAATTATTCGCTCACTAAAGGTAAGAATGTAGGAGCAGGACTTGAGCTTTTGATCAGCATATACGGTTTCTGCTTGCACATCAATTCCTACTGTAAAATACAATAGGTGTGTTATTTAATTGCAATAAGTATTTTTAACAAATATAAAAGTTATACAATAACGATGAGATTGTTAATATCTTTTATTTTAATAAAGAAAAAATTAACGCAACTTACGTCTAAATGTACGCAAGCATTCCTCAGTAATAATGCTTCGTTCGCCTTAGTTTAACATTGTGTAAAAGATTATTAATGTTATAATAGCATAAACTAGTTTTTAAATAAGTTCATGTACAATTGTAAATATTAGCATTGTATTTTGAATGTAATGATTAGGGGTAGGTTGTCTGCAAATTTAGCTAAGTAATTATCAGGGCAAGTTTATTTAATCCTCAATATGTTAATTAAGTTATAATAAAGTTTATTTGTAAAATACGAACATAATTAATTAGAAATAAATAAAGAAAATAGAACGAAGAGTCGAAGTAGTTACGAACATGAATACTGACAATCCATAGGGGGCGCATTAAGTAAGGAGCGCTTAAATTACGACTGAATTGCTTCAATTATTTTGTAAGATTTTAATTATTGCAAAAATTATAATACTTTATAAATAAATATTAGCTAAAAGATCGGTCTATTCCGATTTTAAAACAACGTTGTGTTTAGAAATAAAGGTGTAATTAAGAGTTAAACATACATTTTAAATAAACACTGGAAATTGGAACAAAACATATAAAATGTTTCACTAATTTGTTTAAGGCTTCAATTGTTGCTAAATAAATAAAAAATAAATTTTATATGTAAATAATAAATAAAACTTCAATATTTTTTAATTATTATTAAACCCCGTTGTTGTAAGTTTACTAATAAATACGTAATTAGCATATAAAGATAAATATGAAATATATATTTAGAAAATTCGAATAAAAATTGTTACAAAAGTTATTTTTAAATGTTTTTATGGCATTATGGGACTAGTGATATAGATTGGCATTTATACATTATAACTGTGGGAAAGAAATGAAGCAAATCTGTGTTTTGTTTAACTTAAACCCCGTAAGTATACACCATTTAAACAGTTTAAATGCCTTGTCCTCAATATATTAATTAAATTATAATAAAGTCTATTTGTGAAATACGAACATAATTAGTCAGAAATAAATAAATAAATAGAACGAAGAGTTGAAGTAGTTAAGAACATGAACACCGACATACACTGAGGGCGCAGTAAGTAACGAGCGCTTAAGGGGGCGATCCAAAACATTAGCGATTTTAAGATGCAGCGGTGAAATAATGAATTACTACAGAATGGTTTAGAGCTAAGTTAAGTTTTCCAAGCAACAAGTAAAAGTTGTCTTTTGGTTTCTAGATGGCTCTTGCGCTTGTTAGAAGTTTTAGACAAACAAGACCTTGAATTTGAATGAATACATACGTTTATTAATATTTATAAAAATGCTCATGCAGCTAAAACACTTTAAGGAAAACAAATAACATTTTCTTAATATATACCAAAAAAATGTTTATGGATTTATTTTATTAATTTATTCTATTTTATAAGTATATATAATATACTATAAGTATATGGGGCATTCCATGTCAAATCAGAATCGAATCGTCGCTCCAAGAAAAAAATATGATTTTAATCTAAGTTATTGCCTTAACCGTTTATTTTTAGTTTAATGCAAGCAAAGATCTTTTTCGATATGTATGGCATCTTCGATTTGGTTAAAAAAATTTTCGAAAAAACTGATAAATAAAATTTGTTTTTCTTTTTTTTTTGAAACTTTCGATTTTTCTAAATTGTATGTTCTAACTCAATTTAACCAATAGATAGTTTATTTAATTTCTTTATGTCTTTACGTATTTTAATAATTTTCAGAAACTTAAAAAAGAATATATACCTACTAGAAATACATTTGGATGTAAAAATTTAAACTTATTATATATAGTTATATAATTGCAATTTATAAAACAATTAATGATAAGTTAGCCATCGGTACATAGTTTTAAACATTGGGTATTTCTGATAAATATATATATCGCCATTTATCAGACTCAAAATTTCGGTTATAAATTTGCGTCATTATATTTAAAAATTAAAAAATCAATAAATAAAAGTTGCATACGGTGACGGTTGCTTTACGCGCTACAGAGGTACACTAATTCGCCCCGACTGTTTGGCTTGAGGCATTATACTCTCTGACGAGCAGGTACACTATTCTCAGTATTCAAAAATATTTTGGGTTATTTATGGAACTATTTAAAATGACAACTTAGTACACCGAAAAAATAACTTAAAGTAATCATAATGTTCACGTCCAATATCTTATAATATGTTAATGTTCACTGGAATTGGACACAATAAAACACAAATTGTTAACTTGCAACGTTTCGTTTCTTTATTGAAACTTTATCAAGCAACTTAACAACACAAAAAGGAAGTTAACCATTAAAACTCAATAATTCTACATGTGTCAAAATGAAAGATTTTTAAATATCTTTCATTTTGACACATGTAGAATTATTGAGTTTTAATGGTTAACTTCCTTTTTGTGTTGTTAAGTTGCTTGATAAAGTTTCAATAAAGAAACGAAACGTTGCAAGTTAACAATTTGTGTTTTATTGTGTCCAATTCCAGTGAACATTAACATATAATAACTTAAAGTGTCTTACAAATAAATGATTTTTATTTATTATTTTGCGTTCAAAGTACTTTGTTAAATAAATATAACTTATGATATTATATATGTATATATGCTAATTTGATTATTTCATATTGCTTTAGGTTAATATGTCTTTTTTAAGCGGAGTCGATGTTTTTTTTAGTTGATTAACGCCCAATATTTCAGGCAGAGTTTAGCTAAACAATTATTATACTCTTTTTGTTATTTTTTTAAGTTGGACGAGAAGTTTAAGGTAAATGTGATTAAAACAACAAGTGAAATGCTGGCCCTAAGTAGAATTTTTATTTATATTAAAATTTATAAATAGTTATATTCTAAACAATAACACTAAATTTTTATTTTATATTGTTCTTAGCAATCAAATACAAAATAACAATTGTTTTTTCCAATTTCCGAAAATTTGTTGTCTAGTATATTATATAGTACTAATTTCAAATATGGGATGCTGCCAAAAAAAGTATAAATACAATACGTTTCTTCTAGATTACATACTATTTATTTCATAATACATTTATTTTAAGAAAAATACAAATAATACATAAATGTAATTTATATTTACATTTTTATGTACATAACCGAAACTATACTACGGGAATGGTACCCACGAAGTAGCAAGTAGAGGCACGGCCCCCAGCGATGGATGTTAGGGTCGGTAGCGCTAGTGAGACACCGGTGGTCAGTAAATTACAGGTTCATACACGATCTTTGAAGTATATACTAGAAATAAATAAAATTAATACAAAAAAAAATGCAAAACGATATAACTTCCCGTGTTGTTGATGTTCGCATATAATTGTCCGGGTATCAACAATCCTCGATTGAACTCCTCTTCGATTCTTCAAAATGGCTATTCTATTTGCAACAAATTCAAATTAAAATTGCTGAAAATGAATGAAAGCAATATAGGATTAAGTACCAAGTTGTTGAGTTTTGTATTCAGTTGTCCGGGCATCAACAATCCTTGACTGGACTCTTCTTCGATTCTTCAAAATGGCTATTCTAATTGCAATAAATTAAAATTAAAATTGCTGAAAATTAATGAAGGCAATATAGCATTAGGTACCAGGTTGTTGAGTTTGGTATTCAGTTGTCCTGGCAATAACAATCCTCGATTGGGCTCTTCTTCGATTCTTAAAAATGACGACAATACTAGTGGAAATAAAGTAATTTTTTTTTAAATTGAAAAATAGTATTCGTTTACCTGAAATTCATATTCGAATTCACTTGAACTAGTATTGATATGGTGCGAATAAATTCTCTTAAAAATATTAAATATTCCTTGTATTGTAACGGCATTGTTGAATATGGGGATCGCTCGTAAGTCCTGAAAAAGAACGAACACAAATGTGAACCACAGTTTGTTATTAAAGAGTGTTAAAAACGTTATATTTACCGTTATTAGATCTTTTGTACACTTTATGCAAAAGTTAACTTTTTCAGAAGACAAGGCGTCTCTTACGTCCTAAAGAATTAAAGCTGAAAATACATGAATAAAAACTTAGTCTCTTGACAAATGTTAAAAAAAAATATTTACTGATATTCAATCTTTAGGTAGCTTCCAAGTTGTGGTCATTTCTGGGGTCCTGAAGACTTAAAGCTGAAAATTAACACATACTATATTTTCTAAAAAATCAAATCAAAAATGTTATTATATTTACTATAGTTTAATCTTCAGGATGCTTTATAAAAAAGTGGTTTTCTAAGAGAGTGGAGGGGTCTCTCCGTCCTGAAAAATTGGCGCTGAAAATAAACGTTACTGTTTTGTTAGAAAAAGTAAAGAAAAATATATTACTGTAGTTCGATGATCAGGACGCTTTAAAAAAGTTGTCGAATAAGAGAGTTGGGGGCGTCTCTCCGTCCTGAAAAATTGGCGCTGAAAAATAAACATTACTGTAGGTTTTGCGAAAGTAAAAATAAATATATTACTGTAGTTAGATATTCAGGACACTTAAAAAAAGTTGTCTTCTAAGAGAGTTGGGGCGTCTCTCCGTCCTGAAAAAGTGGCGCTAAAAATAAACGTTACTGTATTTTTTGAGAAAGTAAAAATAAATATATTACTGTAGTCAGATGTTCAGGAAAATTAAAAAAAGTTGTCTTCTAAAAGAGTTGGGGGCGTCTCTCCGTCCTGAAAAATTGGCGCTGAAAAATAAACATTACTGTATTTTTTGAAAAAGTAAAAAAATATATATTACTGTAGTTAGATGTTCAGGACACTTAAAAAAATGCTGTCTTCCAAGAGAGTTGGGGGCGTATCTCAGTCCTGAAAAATGGCGCTGAAAAATAAACGTTAATGCATTTTTAGAGAATGTAAAAATAAATATATTACTGTAGTTAGATGTTCAGGACACTTAAAAAAAGTTGTCTTCTATGAGAGTTGGGGCGTCTCTCCGTCCTGAAAAAGTGGCGCTAAAAATAAACGTTACTGTATTTTTTGAGAAAGTAAAAAAATATATATTACTGTAGTTAGATGTTCAGGACTCTTACAAAAATGATGTCTTCTAAGAGAGTGGGGGCGTCTCTCCGTCCTGAAAAAGTGGCGCTAAAAATAAACGTTACTGTATTTTTTGAGAAAGTAAAAAAATATATATTACTGTAGTTAGATGTTCAGAACTCTTACAAAAAAGTTGTCTTCTAAGAGAGTGGGGGCGTCTCTCCGTCCTGAAAAAGTGGCGCTAAAAATAAACGTTACTGTATTTTTTGAGAAAGTAAAAAAATATATATTACTGTAGTTAGATGTTCAGGACTCTTACAAAAATGATGTCTTCTAAAACTGTGCAAGATACAGGTCATGTAAAATTAAATAAACTCTGACATATCATATTCCTTTAAATTGTATATATTTTTTTATATATTTAGAATAACGATTGATAATGAGTAATACCTGTCGGTTAATATTTTAACCTAGTCGAAAAAAAGGACCTTATAGAAAATGTATTATAAACATAAGTACATCGTTATAAATATTAAAAAACAGAACGTACATTTAATAATATAAGAAAATTAATTTCCCTTTTACTAGAAATAATTTTTTTATGTTAAGTTGGAAAAAATTAAATAATGAAAGTGTCAATATTTACAAAAAAAAATCACTTACCTTGAAGTAGTAATTTAAAAAAATACACACACACACTGCACTATGTAAAATTAATAAATAAACCTATATAAAAAAAAAAAATACACACAAAGTACACTGAAATTAATAAATAAACCTAGAAAAAAAAATACACAGAGTACACTATGTGATTAATAAATTGTTCGCTTTTTAAATCGCTGTAAATTACAAAAGTAATTCACAAGACTGGAAAATATGGTGCCGGAATTTCCAACACCTGAATAGCAGACAAAAATTTTCAAATATAACGTTTCAGCGCTGTCTACATCTAACGGATAATAGTCAAAGTTAAAGTCGGAGAAACCAAGAACTGCAATAAAAATTTTAACATAACCATACCCAGCGAGATCAAAAACAGTGCTTCGGCACTTCAATTACCAAATTGTTAATAAACATTTTTTCAAGACAATTTTTTAACAATATATAGATAAAAGATGCCTCTACAGCATAGCATATTTCAAATCCGATGAAATTCCTTAGTTTTTGTACAATTACAGCCTAAACTATCGTTTTTTTTGCCCCTTAAAGCATGTTAATTTTAGTAGGTTTGCTATTTTTTTTTTAGATTTACATTACATTTTTGGGGAAAATGAAATATGCCATGCTGTAGTCCAGTCCTTTATTGGTCTATTTAATTTTTTTTACAACATTATGTATTGTTAATTAGAAATGGTAATTGAAGTACGAAACGTCTAAATTTTCGTCAATATTAGGCAACCCAATTCTCTCGGACCGCCCCCTTAAGGGTCCTGTGTACTGAACGTAAAAGTGGTCAAAACGCATTCCAATGTCTTTTTTTTATTAGTGAATTTGAAAACTTCTTTTCTATTTTAAATTATAGGCAATACCTATACGGAGTGCGGCTTGGAAGCCGAATTGATTAAAGTCTATTAGTTTATTAATTATTCATGAATATATGAAAAACGGAGAACGGGTCCAAAATGCACAAATTTAAGAATTTAACCGCCTATTTAGGCTCATTGCATAGGAAAAACCTTTTAGGAGTGCGCCTTGGTTTTACATTTTTAATTAAATGTACTCTTTGGCAAATAATTAAAAAAAACTCTGAACTAAAATCAACTAAAAAGCCACAAAATTACTGTAAAATTTTAGCAAACCTACCACCCAACTCACACTATTGCCTTTGGCTATATAGGACCACTTTTATGACATTGCTGCATTTCTAACACAGCAGGAGACTTGTAATCCTTCCAACCTTTACAACCCCATCGTACCGTATTTTTAAATAAAATCTTTTACGAAACCAAACAAATCAGGAACTGTTTAAAGAAAATAAATTATAATTAAAATTGATATTTTGCTGTAATTTTAAATCTATGTCGATTATTTACATAAAATTATTGAATTTGAAATTGATGTAAATAAATATAAGAACTATTTTATTAAACTAAGTATAAAGTTAATATAAATAACAATAAATAAATAATAGCTAATTACAACCGTTTTTGTTTTAATTAGAAAAGGATATTTAGTTAGTACAAAGATATTGATCTGTAAAAAAGTACAATTTATGGTCAAAAACAGTCTATTTGTGGACTTTAATTTTTATACAACGAACGTATTATTCTGACAAGAATCTTTTCCTAAATTCTTTTTTAAAATGTCTCCAAGTGGTTGGTTTCTACTTTGGACTGAACCTATAATTTCAGGCAACATTATAAATAGATGAAAGTTTTCTAAATACTTTCTTCTATTTTTTTTTAAACTTTTATAAAGATAAGTATTGAAGAACGGTTTAAAAAAAGATGAGTATTCAGGGTGAATACATTACTCATTAAAAATAAATGAGTACGTACGCACACGCACACACACACACACATACATCCGGGCGTTCATCTAAACATGCCAGGAAAATAAAAAATTGAGTAAGGATAAACTCATCTATTACTCATTGGAAAAAAATAATGAAAATTATTTAATTCCACATTAAAATAAAAAAAGTGTCAAATGAAAAATGAATACACTACTCATTAGAAAAAAAAATATGGAAATTAATTGATTACTAATTATTAATGAATAAAGAAAGAATTAATTGTTTATTGAATTAATTATGCGCAATGGAACTTCAATGCATTATGAAAAGAATACATTTTTTGCAACTCTGGATATGTACTAACCATTTTATGTTATTTTTATAATTGTCTTTGTAATTAAAAGTATTTCTTCGTCTACCTAACACTTATTTAAATGATTTTCGAAATTACTAGTACGTATTCTTTTATTCTATACGTTTCAATTTATATACCCTCCTCTTTACCCGGGCTTGGGACCGGCAATATCAGTTACCTGACAATTCTATTTAATGAGTATCTGATAAAGGCAGAGTTAAAAATATGTCCAATTTCACGCATTGGTTTTTTTCATATAGAGTATTCAATCTATTTCAATATGTATCTATACAAAAATAATTATTGCAAACATAATTTACGAAAAATAAACAAACTGCACGATAAATACAAAACTTCAATGCAAATATTATGATCACAAACGGTCGGTTGGTGGACTTTAATATTTATTCAACAAAGGTATTATCCTGACAAGAATGCTTTCCTAAATCCCTTTTTAAAATGTCTCTAAGTGGTTCGTTTCGACTTTGGCGGGAATCTATAATTTCAGGCAACATTGCAAATAGATAAAAGTTTTCTAAATCTTTCATTCTATTATTTTTTTCCCAAAACTCTTTATCTCTGTTGATAATGCAGTATTTTAAATCTTTTTGCGTAAAAATAACAAAATAACATCTTTCTTTTGTAGCTATATGTAGTTGCCCTTGTATCTGAAACATGTAAGTATCATTGGGTTTTAATAAAATCTTATTTCCATCATCTCGATCTATGTAACAATGAGTAAATATGTTTTGTCTAATTGCTTCAGTAACAATTAGATCACGGGACGCGTAAGGACATTTAATTTCTATAATAGAATCTTCTCCAATTAAACCATCAGGTGAAGCACCAAGAAATCTTATTTTATTATCTACAATTAATCCACAAGGTCTTACTTGTAATCCTGTTTCATTTTCAAATTGTAGTTTAGCTTTTTTTTCATTATCTATGCCGTATTGCATTGGTTTCGGCATTTCTTTACGTATAGACCAATCAACGCAAACTATATCATTTACAGCAGATTTTGTATTTGTTGTTAGTCTCATTTTACAAACTCTACCAAAATTGCTTGCTGTAAGACGGATACTTCTTTCTTTGATCCAATTATTATTTTGTCTTTGGCCTAATGTGACATCCTGAATATGGTCTATGTTTACCTGTAATAGGTTATTTAAAAATTCTGTTTTTTTACGCTCATACTCTTTCACTGGTAAGTCGTTAAAATCGATGGTTCCGTAATCAGTATCTGCATTGCTATTGCATAACATTTTTTTTTTTAATTTTCTCATTATTACTTTGGTTCTGTTTGTTATTAGCGTATTTCATAGTGTGTATACCCAATTCAAAATTAGTTAATTTTTCTAGCATTTTATACACAAAATTTCCTTTATTGTTGTAACTTATCACTGCAGCAAAGCATCTACCTTGATAAGATCCTCGTAATGAAAAATTTATTCTTTTGCCACCTACATGTTTATTAACTTTTGAATTGAAACATTCTGCAAAATTATTATCGACATCACATAATAGACTCGAAGTAAGATCAGATACTCTGTTTAATGCTCGACTAAAAGGCTTAAATAAACGACTATTTTCAAATGTTGAATATAATGCGGTGTTTGAATTTTCTCCATTATACTTACAAAAGTATTTATTGCAATGTTCATGGTAACCAAAAATGTGTAGCGGTCCGTTTATAATATCATTTTTTAAATTCTCAATTTTATCTTTGTAAGAAACATTTTCATTTTTTCGGTACTTTATAGCACCAACAATTGCAGTACGTAATTTTATAATATTATTCATTAAAAATTTTCGTAATGCAACATCAGATCCAGTAATATTTGCAATTTCCCTAATTTTTTTGCAATAATTTCTCAAAATATGGTTTCGACATTCTATTTTTTCAACAAAATAAAAAGGTCCATAAGGTTTTGCTATGCGTATTTTTTTTATAACGCTACTATCACCGTCTCCAATAATTTGTTTATATCTTACTTGATGCGTTTGTATTGATTCTTTAAAACCGTCTAAAATAATTCCAGCTTCCATAGATGTTGAAGTGTGCTTCCAGTTATTAAAACACTTATGAAGTGGAATGTTTTTTTTTTGTTTTTTATATATATTTCAGAATGAACAAATTTTGTTTTTTACGCCAACATATAAAACTTTATTGGTACGTGCACCAATTATGCAGCCGACTCCAGAAAGAGCATTATAATTTGTTTTGTACGATCGTTTGCTCCAAGCGCCATCCACAATTATTTTTATGTAAGGAATTCCATCTGTATCTACTTCGCCAGCTTCAATTGCTAATGCACGTTCTTTTTTTCCAGCCTCAACCATTTCTTTTTTTGCCAAATCTTCAGTTTGTTTTAAAACTTCATTTTCTTTTTTAATATAGGTTTTATTGGACATATTTGGAATGTCCAAAGCTGCGCAAAATTCAGTCAATTGAGAATATCCTGCACCAATTGCTGTTGTTCCGCATATGACTGCTTGATTAAGTAATGAGTGATCTGGCTCAGTAGCAAATTTACCTGTGACCCCGCACATTCGGCATTCGTAATAAAACACACTTTTTAGTCCATATTTTTTTTTCTTTTAATAGTTTGATGTCAGAAAAGCCACAATTAAAAACATCATGTTTTATTGATTGTATTGTTTTAAATAAGTGCTGTATGTCAACAATTCTACGACCACTTGGAATATAAACATCATTATCTCTAACCTCCTTTTCTATATCAAAGGTGGTCTGATCTGTTGCATTATTACAAATACGCAATGAAACGGTATGTTTATGTCCATTAGTTGGTAATTCATTTTGTCGATTACCTTTTAACAAATTGTTGATTTTCCTTTTTCTACTCTTGCGTTTAGTACTAGTGACGCGTTTATTATTATTTCGGCTCATTGTTTATAATATCTCTAATTTATAATATCACTAAATTTAAAAAAAAATGTTATATCCAAAATTAACCCACCACCATAAATAAAAGTTGTAATAATAAAAAAACTTACATATAAATATAATATGTATATATCCGTATATCTAGTTTTAAACTTATTGAGATACACTCACATATACACCACTCTTTTCCGTAACTGATTTGATATAAATTAATTATTAGGTAAATATAAATATAACCACAACAGAAAACTTGGAAAAGATAGCTACTCATTTTGAACTTTTTCTTATATACCAGTTTTCCCTCCACGCTATGCTCAAAATCTTTTATGATTTTCGAAAAGCTGATTTCTGTTTATCATATACCTAAATTAAAATTTTAAGTAGAGGTTTCTTACAGCAGAAACTTCTTTGTATTTTTATCAAACTACATATTTTAAATAAGGTTCTAGATAATATTTACAATTTTAAACTTCAGACGTTCGACAAACCAAATCCGAGTTTTTGGTATATTCAGGTAAAGATTTGACAATAGTAAAAGCACTCTACAGCGTGGGACTATTCTAAGTAGCCAATATTGGCCTATAAACAAGCGAAGCCGCTTGCTAGTTTTGTTGGTTGCATACGACGAGAAACTTTAAAATCATTCGACGAAAGGAATTTTTTTTCAGTACACAGGACCCTTAATTTCTTTAAATATTCTCGGAGACTTTAATTGTTTCAAAAATTATAAAACTCTATATATAAATATTAGTTAAAAGATCGGACTTATTAATGTTATACTCGCATAAACTACTTTTTTTAATAATTTCACATGATCGTTTTTAATTAATATTACTATGAAAAGCTCAATTATATTTTTATGAATTAATGTATTAATGTCATAGTTTAGATGTTTGAGTTAAAACTTTTTTAAAATATAAATTTTAGTGACAGGTGATTTTGTTACAATCAACTTTGCAGAACTATAAATGGAATATTTTGTCTCTATTATAGAGATACAGTAAAACCTCGATTATCCGGACCTCAGTTATACGGATTCGCGATTGTCCGGATTGTCAACCGTGTTCGTTTTTTTCTTCGTAATCGTGCTTAAAACCGAGTGTGCGCATTCGAGCTCAAAGTGGCACATTCCGATCTCGAGAAAATGAAGCGCGCCGCTCCGCGTCGCGCTTCATTTGCCTCCCTTGCTCAGAAATGTGCCACTTTTCGCTCGAATGCGCACATCCTCGTATTTATGGGATTTGCCTATATTATTATTTTATTATTCAATTGAAAAAATTTCAAGTCGAATAAATTAGATCTATTTTTTGTTTGAAAAAGGTTAGATATTTTCTTCGTTTCGATAAGTTATCGTGGTGCTCTTCCGCACGCCTAATTGTAGCGAGCTTGATAAAAATATTTTCGGGTGTTCTTTCAAATGTTTACTAATTCGCGTTTTTGGTTAATTAAAATTGTATGAGTCAAATTTTCTGAAGTGGGCCACTAAAAATCAATTAGTTGATTTTTATATCATATTTTGTAGATTGTTGAAGATTTATATGTCAAAATTAAGGTCTCCAAATATTTTTGGGTAATTTTTATTTTTCTGAAAAATATATATAAATTAGTTTTAAGGCTCATTTTGTATACACTGTTGTAATTAGACTTCATTTATGGATTAATTCAATTTTTAAATATAAAAAAATATTTATATGTTACATAGGTGGTGCATCACAATTTTAGAATGACTTGGGTGGGGTATGTTAAAAAAAAAAAGGTGGGGAAATAAGAGTCAAAATTCGGAAATAGTTAAAGTATTTTTTTTTTTCATGTACGATGAAGTCTCCCATCTAGTCTAGTTTAAAAGTACTAAATTAGTAATGTGGTTTTTTGGAAAAATACCCTACTGTAATTTTTAATTAAAAGAAAAGCGAGAAGTGATACATTTAGTTCAGTTTGATTTAATTAATATTATTTGTAAGAGAGAAGAATAAGATAGGCAAATTCAATTATTAAGGAGTATGTGCGCTTTCAAGCGAAAACTTTTTCCGAATAGAAAATCTGGATTTGAAGAATTTGTTATTAATGTAATCGAATTCAATTAACACTAAGATGTGCACATTCGAGCGAAAAGTGGCACATTTCCGAGCGAGGGAGGCAAATGAAGCGCGACGCGGAGCGGCGCGCATCATTTTCTCGAGATCGGAATGTGCCACTGTGAGCTCGAATGTGACACTCCGCTTTTCGTCACAATTAACAATAATCAATTTACTTTTAATTTTACCTAAACATTTTATGATTCTATTTGGTATTTTTTACTGTTGATTTTATAATTAGGTATTTGAAAAAAAAATTATTGATTTTTTTTTATGTATTTTAAAACTTTATTATTAATAATATAGATATTTAATGCAAAATACTTAAAAAAAATTTTTTTTCAATTAATTATAAGCAATTAAAAATTGATAAAATTTAAATAAAAATCACGTGACTATAAACGCGCCAAAATTGGCCACCATCTTTGTGACGTCATAATGTTATAGCTGTTTAATAACAGGACAGCGTTTACGGCTATTACACGTGAGTTGACAATAATATTGAAAATTTACTGCTAAAAAACGATTTGTTAGTTAATTCCGATTAGCTATGTGTGATAAAGGATTTATAAAGGCAAAGTCTGATAATATTCCTGATGTTGATATATTTTTTACTGAATTCTACTTATTTGATTTGTATACTTGGATAAATAATAATTACTAACAATAGTGTTATAAAATACTTACATCGGAATGATCTTCACAACAAAAATAATTCGATTTTGTTTAGGGATTATAACGATGCACTGCTTGAAACCATTTATTTCGACGTTTTTCATCTTGGGGAACATTTAAAAACATTTTGTCAGGAGTTGTTTTTGTAGTATTTGTACATAATGGTACAAAACAAGAACGATAACTTTTGTGGTTCGACATTTTCAATATAAACTTGAGTATTTAACCATGACAAAAGAATTAAATAGATCAAAACACTGCATTTATTATTTCTGTATAAGCTGCAATGAATGAAAACTAACATTATGAGGTCACACACGCTCGTGTTTGTTCGGGAGCTGTCGGCGTGTTTTCGGTACTGAATTCAAAATTAACTTTTATTTTGATATAACTTTTGAAATATTGCGAAAAAAAATAAATAAAAATAGTTTTGTTATAAAACTTATACAGGGTGTTTCGGAAGATATATCAGAGCCGAAAAGGGGTGGTTGGGGACAATTAATGAAAGACATTTTCGAAAGAAACACATCAAATCGATCTAGTATAGAAAAATTGAAAAAATTCAATTTTTTTCCAAAAACTGTTTTGGAACCACTAGCTTTTTCCTATTTATAAAACAAGGGTAATTGAAACTTTTAAAATTATAAAGATCGCCCACGTTCTTTAATCTTGCAAGTTTTATTTATTGTTCGATAAGCTTTTATTATAAAGATAAACTTTTGCTCGGAAATTTATCTTTGAACTTCATTTCGACCTATAATTTAGATTACAAATGAAAGACGAACTAACCTACCGTATTTTTTACCACTTACATTTAAATAAGTAATAATTCATCTACAAAAAAGGGCTATTGAAAGCGCCGTGTCCCAAAGGTTTGGTATGTAAACTAATGCGCTAGCGACCTGAGTTTAAACCCACGCTATAACTTTACACCTGTCTCCCTTACAAGGCAGGAGGTAACCAACAAGGGTAAAACTTCCCCAGGAAAATTTCCCCAATAACAACTTTTGTGTCTTTCAAATACACTACGACACACGACAAAAGAGACAAGCGGGTAAATAGCCTACGCCCGGCTAAAGACACGGCACTGAAGAAGAATGGGTTAAAATTCGTATGCACAAATTTTAATTGAGTTTACGGATTCAAATACCTATAAATGTTATTCAAAAAAGAGCGTAAGATTTGCTGACTTAAAAAACGTGTGTAGCAAATATCGCTTTATTAATACAACGATTATAAAATATTCTCGTAGTCCCCCTTTTCTAATGTTGTCCTTGTCATGCAAATATAAAAAAAGCGAACACATAATCAAAGTTTGTCGCGCCTATTAAATAAAATAAAAACACAGGATATCGTTAGTATCATCTTACATGTATGAAGTCATTGTTTAATATTTCGGTTTTATATCGGCTAAACTAATGAACTGTTGTTTTATTTATTTTTTAAGAATGGGATTATTGAACTTGACCTTGGTTTTGTTCCTTATACGATTTAATATTGAGCTAGGTCAAAAATATTTGGACACGTTAATAGTCTTTATTACAACAAGTACGTTGAATACGTTTTGTCTGTACCGTATTTTTTACCACTTTCATTTATCAAAATGTAATACTAATGAAGTTTACAAATCAGATCATTAAACACGTTGCCGACATAAGTAACATTCAAATTTTTACGTGTACAAGTTTTATCGTACAACGTTATTAATACACAAAAAATAATATTACTTTTAACAGTACGTATGGAATTCAAATAAAGGCCGTTTTATACCGTGGTCTAAACGGCGCATACTACCCTAGTGGTACTCTTTTGTGAGCGGCATCATTAAAGTATCACATATTAAATATGTCCTTAAATAAAGTTTGCGAAGAAATACATTTTATTAGAGAGTGGAAAGCGTTGTATTAAAATGTACCTCCCAACGTATTTTTGTTATTAAAAATTCAAAATCAGCATTATTGTTAAAAGCGTACTTTTATTTATTAGGTCTAGAAACCACTTATCAGCTATTTATTAACAAGTCATTGGGGTTCATATTATTGTTTCCTTTATGATAACATAAACGAAACAATTCTTGTAATAGAATACTTATGCTTTATTTATGCTCTCTTGTTCTTGAACTTGAACTTACATTTGCTGAGTTGTTTTTTTACTTATTTTATATTAACATCGGTCAGAAATAAATATTTAATTTAGAATTTTAACACGTTACATTTTTTATTATAAGACGGTCATTTGGTTCTTCATAGAAATCACAAGTACGTTTTTATACTATTTGTCAGCAAAGCATACTTTTTTTAGTATTCGAAATTATATTTTTTTAACGCTTTGGTTTTCATTCAAGTTTTGATTAACACAACATACAAAATTTTATACACAATAAATCATTTATTTAATAATCGTTAAAAATACGTTTGATGTGATTTCGAACATTTTAACTATTTTTTCCAATACGACATAAATTTTGTCAGATGTCCACTCGTACGAGGTGGTGACGTCATATAACAATCAGAGCTTATTCTCCGGTAGACAAATAATTGACCTTCAAGGGTGAAGCGAGCTGCTTGTAATAAATGCCGCCGCGAGATAATCTTAAAACAGCGATATCAGCGATTAATTATTGCACGTTTCTTAGATCATCAGCTATTTATGTATTTATCGTTGTTTTTTTTGTTACGGTATTTGTGTTAGGCAATTTTTGTCCCCTATTATCCTTGAACTTGAAATTAATTGTTTTTACACTGATTTAATATTTTAAATTTAACACGTTTAACACGTAAAAATAACGGTTACTTGATACTTACGAGAAAAATAAGAAGTACGTTTAATTGCATTATTTATTCGTACAGTATAAATTCTTTTATGTAAATAACATTTTTTTTGATGCATTGGTTTTTATTCAAGTGCTCATTAAGAATTTTTTTTTTAAATGAAAAAACAGAATGTTTTTATTATAAGGTGATTATGATAATAAAATTTAATACAATTTGTAAAGTTGTCTTGTCACGAAAACCACCCCCAAATTGTTTGATTTTTACAACACTTACTTTCATAAGTCGTATTTTACAATGATTCACAAAAGCATCGGAAGTCTCTTTTTAAAAAGGAAAGAAGTGTTAAAGCTAATAAAGACTAAAACTCGATATTTTAACTCAGGCACGTTTGTTTTAAAAATAAAAATAGTTTATAAGCAATTCATTTTATGTGTGTATAATAACATGAATTGTTTTATCGTTTGAAGCTGTCGGATATGTTTCTTAATTAGCTAATTTAACGTTGTCATAGGTCAAAAAACCTGCGGTTCTCAAAATATGGTCTCAATTTTGATTTTGCTATAACTGTCAAATCAATGAATTTAGAAATATTACCAAGTAGAAAGTCTTCCAAAAAACCCCTCCACCACCCATTTCCGGCTCTGACAACTATTTGTAAACACCCTGTATATGATCTTTTCATTTACCACAAAAAAAAAAATTCAAAGACCTAATTAATACTTATGTGTTTTGTTTTTTTTTTGTAAATAAATACCTAACAATGTAAAATTGTTTTTTTTTCAATTATCCGGATTTTCGATTATCCGGATGAGCTGCAATATTAATTACTCCGGATAACCGAGTTGCCACTGTATATTTAGGGGAAGTGCAACTTCTCAGAAAAACTAAAATCTTTTAATAGTGCATAAATAGATTCGGAAAACTTCATAAATTTCAAATAGGTAGATCATATTGTTGAATGTTCAAGTCTTAGTTTAACCCAAATGACATTGT
>JARFIZ010000161.1:89969-111625 GCA_036325965.1 Sinopyrophorus schimmeli
ATGCTAATTTAAACCTCTAAAAAAACAAGCTTCGTAAACCTGTCTTTTCCCGATAATTCGAAAACGCCGCTAAGGATTTTTTTCAAATTTTCTGAAAAGTTTCGGAAAACTGATCGACGCCTTTTGGCGGCGTCCCCTATGCCCACGGTATTCTCTAAATCGGCCTTTTTGGCAAAAAACGATTTTCGAAATCGCATTTTTGCGCCTTCTCTTTCGATTTTCTCGAAAACTAAAGCGACGACCTACTTTCCACAAGCGAGGAGGTACCCCTCAAATTAAACGGGCTATCGATTAAAAACAAAAAAAAGGGGTGGTCTTGTTGGAAAATTTTGAGCTACGGCCCTTTTCTCGAGTTGCATTTTCGAGCGTTCGCTTTGGAGGGCGTAGCGGCGCCGTTTCGCGAAATACGGCCTCGCACTTCTATAGCAAAATTTGCGTGCTTTCATGGCCTTTCCGATACCGAAAACCGCGTTTCGATACTCCCATTCGTTCCGAAACTACGATTTTTTTACTCCGTCGGGGCGTTGTGCCCACAAAAAATCGTCCTTTGGAGCCCTATAACGGGTCCTGGGAAACGTCCGGGAGCGACGAGACCCCCAATGGACTTCAATCTGATGTCTGCCCAACAAGAGTCCTGCATGTCAAAACGACGTCGGAGCGTCCCTGGCGCCTCCACAGGAGCGCAAAAATTCCGAGAAATTTTTTTTGGAAAATAAAAATCGCCCCTAACTTTTGAACGCGTGCCCTTATAGACTTTTGCTTTGTCGTCCCGAAAAGCGCTTAAAATTTCGAATTCGATACCAAAATTTCCGTCATCGCGACGCTTTGTTACGTCGGTAGCGCATTTTTAGCAAAAAAGACGCCAACTTTTACGTAAAAATTCACATTCGAAAGCGCCTTAGAGCCGTACGATAAGAGATAGCGTTTCGGTCTAATGGTGCTTTAGAAGCGTCCATTCAGGACGCGTCTAATGGCGCAAAACCGACGTCGATATCTCTTACGGTTCTTTTAAAAAATTAACGAACGTCCAGTTTTGTATACATTCTCGAAAGATTCTTCCGAATACGCTGTACAAGATGGTTGCTCTCTTATGTCGTTTCCGTATAAGGGTATTTTAGCTCGCATTTTTTTATACGAATTAAATTTAACACTAAACAATCGTTAAAGGAAATGAAAAAGTGATCCAAAAGTACTTCGACTACAAGAGAACGTAGTTATATGTAAGTAAATTGATAAAATTGATTTTTCTGATGAGAAAATTATAAGCACGCTTATGACGAATTTGAATAACAAGTCGTTGTGCGTAGACCCTTTGTCACCCTTATTTACCGTTGCTAAAGCTTTAGGTATCTACTCTTTGTTAATTTTAAAAAATTTTTTTTAACGTTATTGGAAATGCATTCTATTTTCTAACTACGTACCCATTCAGATTCGTACCTATCCACATTTTTCTAATTATTTGAAATAGGAAGAAGTTTATTTGTAGATGCCATCTTTTATATCATTATTTTCATTACTTTAGAATATTTTACAAAATTCCCAATAACATTCCAAAACGTTATAATTTTTTAAACGACATTCCATTTATTCCTTTTTAATTTTCTATTTTGGTTAGGTTGATTACATTCATTAAATAATAGTTTATAACATTGGCTTATTTTATTTAATTAAATAGAATAAGTTGCAAATTATTATTGGAATGTAGAGTTTTAACACTATTTCAAAACGCTTCATATTTAATTTAGTACAATGCCTAGACCTAAAAATAAAGGAGTTTTTTATATGTATTTATTGTTAAACATTAAATGGAAATATAACGCAAAATTTTAGTAAAGTTGCACTCTGGGGTCAACGACCTTATATTTTGTGGTCTTTCTTAAAGTATTCATACTTATTTATTATCAATTGACACCGTCTAGGAAATACAGTCAACTCGCGTTATAACGAAGCTCGATATAACGAAAATCTCGATATAAAGAAAGAAACCGCCGGTCCCTTGAAAACCTCGGTTTATAACGAAAATTTTAATGAGTTTTGGTCCCCTCGATATAACGAAGTTTTCTTGACCATAGTCTAATAATTTTTATTAAAAAAGTAAGTACTATAGGTATGTTATAAAATTTACATAATGTGTTTCTACAAAATTTTTGATTTTATTCTCAAGTATCTTTAATCTGGAGAACGCAATTGAACGGACACGCACAATCACCTGCTTAAAAACTATAATTACGGATTTTTTTAGATTATACGTGTTTCTATTTCTATTATTTCTATTGGTTTTTTTATTGTTGTTTTCTATTGTTTTATTAAATTTTATTAAACGACTTCGAATTTGTGGTGTATTCGTTATATCGCGAGTTGACTGTACCTTATTAGTCGGAAACTTTGTGTGGAAATAAACATTTCAAATTTCATAATTGCAGTCAACAGTCGATCATACAATTTAAGAAACATTAAATTTATAATTTTGTCCAATAGACGTAGATTTCTAATTTTTATTATAAATCACGTTGTGTATTTATTTTAAAATATTACGTAGAAATATGATAGAATAACATTCTTGATGCATTTGGACTTTGAGTTTAGTGACCTTCTTAGCAAAGCTGGTCAGTTTCAATTAAATAGACAAAGGCTGGGGCCAGGTAGTTTTGGATTTACAACCCCCCATAAACATGGTAACAATAATTTATCGGAAAACTGGCCTGCAGAAAAGTATTTACATGCGAATGTAACATGAAAAGTTAAAGCAGTGAAACTGTAATAAGCGCCTTATTTAGGGATTGCTTACCGAAAAACTCCTATTGGCTACGTTTCATGTTTTAATTTAAAGGATTAATTAAATCGTCGTGTATTACACGGCGATACAAGTGGGGTAAAAGTGTAATACCTGTACAATAATTATATATATTTGAAATAATCTGTGAACTTCATTTGTTGCATGTTACAACTTTTATTATATACAATATTTTCAATTTTTTAATAGGTTTGAAATTCAGTTTGTTCTCCATTTTCTTCCAAAAACTTTTTTTAACATTTTTTAAACCCCTTTGTAAAAGCGGAGAAACTTCATAAATAAATTAAGGATATCTTTAAAATTTTACCTGACACATAACAATATGTAGGTAAGGAAAACTGATTCTGTGAATCACTTATCCGAAAACTTGATTCATTTATCCGGCGGTTTTTAAATGTTGTTTATATAGTTTGATTTAGTTCTACAAATTTTGACCCATATAAGCGGTTGACTCATTTAAGCAGTGAACCACTTATGCGGGGACTACTGTATGTAACGTCACATTAGCGGGAGGGGGTCTCACAAATGCGACGACGTGTAATAGGTACGGGAGGAGGTGGCAAAAAAATATTGAAATTCGTGAAACGTAATTTCTGGATGGCCCCTAATTAACAAGTTGATCACGCTAATTCTTAACTAAAGATTAACTAAATATATATATATATATATATGTAAATATGATTAAAAAGTTTATGTTTCTCATTTTTGTATTTTGATAAATCTCTAAACATTTTCTAGAACTACAAAAAGAATTACGCAGCTCTAATCATATTTATGAGTTAATATTAAAGTAATACTTAGGACAGGGTTTCATCGTAAAGTTTATTGTTTTATGATTTTATGAATGCGTCAACGGATCTTTGGAAACGTCCAAGGTGGATTCGACCCCCCAAGGCCGAGTGACGCAAGTGTGCCAAAAATTGTTATATTTTTAATTTAGTCTCAGCGAAAAGAGCCGGAGGACCGTCCCCTTTGCAAATAACGGATATAGAATTATCCCGTGTTTCTTTTTGTGTTTTTACTGTCCTTCTACGACGCCCTTTAGCCGAATTAGAAGCAAAAACAAAGTCGAGTTGCTGATTTTAACTTATCAATCGCAACCGTACAAGATGGTCGCTCTCATTATTATTTTAGATCGCATTTTTTTTAATACTAATTAAATTTAGTGCGAAACAATAGTTAAAGAAAATGATAAAAAGAAATCGAAAGACAGTTCGAGTAAAAGAGTAGGTACGTTTAACATATAATTAAAATTGAAAACCGCCGTTGAGTCCGAAGGGGGCATTCAAAATTTGATAAACGTTTTTCGTAAACAACTTACATATTTGAAAAAGATGTTGGTGAAGAAAACCACGTTTAAAACTATTAAAATTTTTTTTAAAAAGTGTAATGAGGTTGACAAAGAGGATTGTCCATACGAGGCGTTAAATCCCCCCCATTTTCGCAGAAATTTGATTACAGAATAAAATATAAGCATAATCAGTGAGTTTAACAGTGGTTTAAGAAAAGACTTAGGACATCGATAACATGGTGAAAAAATGCATTGAAAATTTTTCTAAACGATAATTAAAAATAACTGAAATGATTAAAAATAATCTGACTTTAAAAAATAAATGAGCAAATAAAAACGAAATATTCATTTGCTTCTAACTGTATATTTTAGAAATTATTTAATTTGCAATCTAAATTTAAGAAAACCCCATAATTGTTATAAAAATTATAGTTACACTAAAAGTTCTGGATGTATAGAGTCGGCAATAATAGTGGAAGGTTTTTGACACGGCGAAGAATTGCACGCAGTAAAATTTGGGAAATTAACTGGGGACGGTGACAGTAGCGTATACGCGAAAATTTTAGAATCAAGATCCTACCATTATTTAACTGTAAAAAAAATTGAATGTCGCAATCACTTATTGTAAAAAATTAACGGTATTGACTACTAATACCAATTACCCGGCAAAACAATGTAAAATTTGAAAACACAATATTTTAAGATTTAGAACGGCGGTAAAAAAAGCGTAAGTTATAGGAAAAATAATACACTTAATTTAGAAGACAATATTAAAGAATTAGACAGGGATTGAATAAATACTCCTTACTATGATGTGTGTGGTAATCACACTAATCGTTAGAGCTATTTTTGAAAAAAAAAAGATACCCAATGAAGATGAAGTTGATTACGTTGAATCTTTTAAAAAAAGCGAATTGTGTTTTAAAAAATTTTTACATATTTAGTTGTTTTCAATAGCACTGTCGCAGAAACCCACATTTTAACAACGAAACTTAGATAATTGACACACCCGTCGTGAATCTACCTGCAAAAGAGAATCCGTCAAAGAGAGAAAAGTATTAGCCTTAAACCGTTCGTTTAACAATTTCATATCTTAATAAGACGGCAGGTAGTGTATTTGAGTTTAAAAACAACAATAGATGCAGTTCAAATTTTATGACAAAGTTTTAGGGAGGCTTTGAGGGGTTCCTTAACATAAATTTTGTTGTCTGTTCAGTTAGAAAACTTCCGTTTAGAAGAACGGTTTAAACAAATATGTGCGCTCCGGGTGTGTGTGTGTGTGTGTGTGTGTGTGTTTGTGTGTGTGCGTGCGTGTGCGCGTTCAATTGTCCACATAATCAGGATGTAATGGGAAGATTTGAATTATCGGATAAATACAGAGCAAGGTAAAGCTTAATATAAAATACAGTCAACTCGCGTTATAACGAATTTCAAGGTACCCACGAAAAAGTTTGTTATATCGAAAATTCGTTATATCGAAATTCTTTATTATAAAAGCATAAATTAACAAACTTTTACAAATTTATTTAGAGATATAGAATAAATCAATCCAATACACTACAAATTCGTTGTCGCTTAATACAATAACCAATATAACGCATAAATGTATTTTTTTTTTAATAAAACAATAGAAAACAACAATAAAAAAAACAATAAAAATAGAAACAAGTATAATCTAAAACAAATCCGTAATTTTAGTTTGTATGCAGGTGACTGTACGTGTCCGTTCAATTGCGTTCTCCATATTTAAGATACTTGAGAATACAATGTTGTCCAGGTCATGGCTTTGCAAGTAATTGATAATTGATAGTGTTAAGTTTGCATTGCTTTAAGATAAAAAAATCAAAAATTATGTAGAAACACATTATGTAAATTATATTACATACCTACAGTACTTACTTTTTACCAAAATTATTAGACTTTGGTCAAGAAAACTTCGTTATATCGAGGGGACCAAAACCCATTAAAATTTTCGTTATAAAGCGAGATTTGCAAGGGACCGGCGGTTTCTTTCTTTATATCGAGATTTTCGTTATATCGAGCTTCGTTATAACGCGAGTTGACTGTATATAGTTTCTTGTGTACAGTAATCCCTCGACATTGTCGAGGGTTACGTTCCAGAAAAACTTCGCGAATGTTAAGTCTATCTTAATGTGAAAATAAGGGGGTTACGTTCCACAATGGTTAATATACGTTATATACAGGGTGTTTCCAAACAATTGTCAGAGCCGGAAATTGCTGGTGAGGGTGATCTATTCCAAGAATTTTTATTTGGTATTATTTTTAAATCCATTGATTTGAAAAGTTATAGCAAAATTAAAGTTTAGCCCATATTTTGAAAAACTGCAAATTTTTGACCTATGACAACGTTAAATTGCCTAATTAAAAAACATATCCGACGGCCTCAAACAATAAAACAATTCAAAAAAAATTCTTAATAAAAACTTGAATAAAAACCAACGCATCAAAAAACATGTTTTTTACATAAAATAATTTATACTATACGAACAAATAATGCAACGTTATTTTCACAGATAGTTTGTTTGTTTTGGACACGTTCGTTTAAATTTTGTATTTTTTATTCGATTGTTCTAATTTTTTGACATTCGTGGCTGCGGAGCAGCCCAGCGATATTTATCGATGCTCCGGCTTTACAACGTTATTTTTACAGATAGTTTGTTTGTTTTGAACGCGTTCATTTAAATATTGTATTTTTCATTCGATTGTTCCAATTTTTGACATACGGGGCTGCGTAGCAGTCCAGCAATATTTAGCGATACTTCCGCTTTATAAGATTTTTTTTACAACTCTTTTGTTTTTGTTACGTTTGTTTAAATTTTGTATTTTTTATTCGATTTTAATAGTTTTTTCATGTTTTTTGTTTGTACCAATACATTTTGAGAACTAATCATGACACACTCGATTCAAACGGTTTAAAATTAATGCTTAAGTGTCAACTTGATCGAACATTAGATTTTTGCAGTTTTTTTATTGTTTTTGAGTGTACCTGCAGACTTTGTGACCAAATCATGGCACACTCAATTCAAAAAGTCTAAATGGATTTTTAAGTGTCAATTTGATCCGGCAAAAATTTTTTTTAGTTTTTTCAATGTTTTTGATTGTACCTTTACATTTTGTGACCAAACCATGGCACACTCGATTCAAACGGTTCAAAATTAATTTGTACCTGTCATCTTGAGCGAATATTGGATTTTCTTAAGTTTATTAGATGTTTTTGATTTTACCCGTAGTCTTTGTGACCATACGATGAAACACTCGATTCAAAAGGTCTAAATGGATTTTTAAGTGTCAATTTGATCCGACAAAGAATTTTTTTAGTTTTTGCAATGTTTTTGACATTCGGGGCTGCAAAGCAGCCCACCGATATTTATCGATGCTCGGGCGTTATAACCCTATTATTACAGATAGTTTGTTTGTTTTGGACACGGATGTTTAAATTTTGTATTTTTCATTCGATTGCTCTACTTTTTTGACATTCGGGGCTGCATAGCAGCCCAGCGATATTTATCGATGCTCCGGCTTTAAAACGCTATTTTTACAGATAGTTTGTTTGTTTTGGACACGTTCGTTTAAATTTTGTATTTTTTATTCGATTTTAATAGTTTTTTCATGTCCTTTGTTTGTACCTATACACTTTGGGAACCAACCATGGCACACTCGATTCAAACGGCTTAAAATTAATGATTAAGTGTCAACTTGATCAAACATTGAATATTTTAGTTTTTTTAATGTTTATGATTGTTCGTTGCATAGCAACCAAGTAATTTTATTCAATTGCGGTTAGAATTTTAATCAACTATTCGACTTTTTAACTGATTTTTCAATTTTTTTTTTACTTTTCAATTTTTTTAGATCATATGACCTATTTGTTACCACGTCATAATATGCTCGATCCAAACAGTTAAAAGGAACAATTTGGTCAAGTTTGTCATTTTTTAACCTACGTCGATCATTTTTTTGCTATTTGGCGTTGCTTAGTGACCATTCGATTTTAACCAGTTAAAAGGTTTTTTAGCTATATTTTAGTTAGTCTTAAACCGATTTCGACCATTTTTAAACTACCCAATAGAAAATAGGCTTTTTTATAAATCCAGAGTCTATGCTAGACGCCGAAGGCACTAAACGCGTAGCGTTTCTGCCCTACATCTAATGTAACCGCGCGCCCCTAAACAAAATCGTAAAGCGATTTTGTCTAGCACAATGAGTGAAGCGAATTTTACTAGTTTAAACCTCTAAAAAAACAAGCTTCGTAAACCTGTCTTTTCCCGATAATTCGAAAACGCCGCTAAGGATTTTTTTCAAATTTTCTGAAAAGTTTCGGAAAACTGATCGACGCCTTTTGGCGGCGTCCCCTATGCACACGGTATTCTCTAAATCGGCCTTTTTGGCAAAAAACGATTTTCGAAATTGCATTTTTGCGCCTTCTCTTTCGATTTTCTCGAAAACTAAAGCGACGACCTACTTTCAACAAGCGAGGAGGTACCCCTCAAATTAAACGGGCTATCGATTAAAAACAAAAAAAAAGGGTGGTCTTGTTGGAAAATTTTGAGCTACGGCCCTTTTCTCGAGTTGCATTTTTGTGCGTTCGCTTTGGAGGGCGTAGCGGCGCCGTTTCGCGAAATAGGGCCTCGCACCCCGATAACAAAATTTGCGTGCTTTCATGGCCTTTCCGATACCGAAAACCGCGTTTCGATACTCCCATTCGTTCCGAAACTACGATTTTTTTACTCCGTCGGGGCGTTGTGCCCACAAAAAATCGTCCTTTGGAGCCCTATAACGGGTCCTGGGAAACGTCCGGGAGCGACGAGACTCCCAATGGACTTTAATCTGATGTCTGCCCAACAAGAGTCCTGCATGTCAAAACGACGTCGGAGCGTCCCCGGCGCCTCCACAGGAGCGCAAAAATTCTGAAAGATTTTTTTTGGAAAATAAAAATCGCCCCTAACTTTCCAACGCGTGCCCTTATAGACTTTTGCTTTGTCGTCCCGAAAAGCGCTTAAGATTTCAAATTCGATACCGAAATTCCCGTCATCGCGACGCTTTCGGTTACGTCGGTAGCGCATGTTTTAGCAAAAACGACGCCAACTTTTACGTAAAAAATTCACATTCGAAAGCGCCTTAGAGCCGTACGATAAGAGATAGCGTTTCGGTCTAATGGTGTTTTAGAAGCGTCCATTCAGGACGGGTCTAATGGCGCAAAACCGACGTCGATATCTCTTACGGTTCTTTTTAAAACAATTAACGAACGTCCAGTTTTGTATACATTCTCGAAAGATTCTTCCAAATACGCTGTACAAGATGGTTGCTCTCTTATGTCGTTTCCGTATAAGGGGTATTTTAGCTCGCATTTTTTTTTATACGAATTAAATTTAACACTAAACAATCGTTAAAGGAAATGAAAAAAAGTGATCCAAAAGTACTTCGACTACAAGAGAACGTAGTTATATGTAAGTAAATTGATAAAATTGATTTTTCTGATGAGAAAATTATAAGCACGCTTATGACGAATTTGAATAACAAGTCGTTGTGCGTAGACCCTTTGTCACCCTTATTTACCGTTGCTAAAGCTTTAGGTATCTACTCTTTGTTAATTTTAAAAATTATTTTTAACGTTATTGGAAATGCATTCTATTTTCTAACTACGTACCCATTCAGATTCGTACCTATCCATATTTTTCTAATTATTTGAAATAGGAAAAAGTGTATTTGTAGATGCCATCTTTTATATCATTATTTTCATTACTTTAGAATATTTTACAAAAATTCCTAATAACATTTCAAAACGTTATAATTTTTTTAAACGACATTCCATTTATTCCTTTTTTTAATTTTCTATTTTGGTTAGGTTGATTACATTCATTAAATAATAGTTTATAACATTGGCTTATTTTATTTAATTAAATAGAATAAGTTGCAAATTATTATTGGAATGTAGAGTTTTTAACACTATTTCAAAACGCTTAAAATAAAAATAAAGAGGTTTTCTATATGTATTTATTGTTAAACATTACATGGAAATATAACCCAAATCTTATGGGAAAGTTGCACTCTGGGGTCAACGGTCTTATATTTTGTGGTCTTTCTTAAAGTATTCATACTTATTTATTATCAATAGACACCTTCTGCAAAATACCTTATTAGTCGGACACCCCCATTATATCTCGAAAAATTTTGTGTGGAAATGAACATTTCATATTTATCATTAGAAACAATTTTCAACTTAAGAGATTACCTTGTGGGAGATGGGGCTGTCTTTTATAAACCACCACAAACAATAGTTACATACACGTCCCGTATAAGGGGTATTTTAGATCGCATTTTTTTGATACAAATTTAATAAATTTTATAATAATTGTAAATAGAGATAGTTTTATCAAAACTTTATTAAAATCGGAATATAATTTATGAAGTGCGAACGACACGTTTTTTTAGACACGCTCCTTACCTACCTGAGAATGTTTCTTAATTGCAGTCCACAGTCGATCATACAATTTAAGAAACAATAAATTTATAATTTTGTCCAATAAAAACGTAGATTTCTAATTTTTATTATAAATCACGTGTATTTATTATTTAAATATTACGTAGAAATATGATAGAATAACATTCTTGATGCATTTCGACTTTGAGTTTAGTGACCTTCTTAGCAAAGCTGGTCAGTTTCAGTTAAATAGACAAAAAATGGCGCCAGGTAGTTTTGGATTTACAACCCCTCATAAACAAGGTAACAATAATTTATCGGAAAACTGTCCTGCAGAGAAGTATTTGCATGCAAATTTAACAACTGTAACAAGCGTCTTATTTAGGGATTGCTTACCGATAAAAACTCCTAATGGCTACGTTTCATGTTTTAATTTAAAGGGATTAATTAAATCGTCGTGTATTACACGGCGGTACAAGTCGGGTAAAAGCGTAATATTGCTCGGTTACAATTACTATTCGTTTTAAGTTTTTAAAAAATCAAAATTAACAATTGGAAAATAAAAATAATAACAAAAATGATCTTAAAATTTCAAGGATTCTGTTCGTGTTTAGCACGGAAGTCCTTCGAGCAGTTTTTGAATCAAAAAAATTTAAAATTAAAGCTATTCGGGTAAATTAATTATTTTCGTTTGACATTAGTCGGCCAAAAGGACCTATGTAAAAGGGGTTAATTTAATTATCAAAAATGAACAAATTAAATTAAAATGTTTTTCTATTCCATAAGAAATAATTTTAAACCTAAGGGGCCATTACAAATTACGGCACACATTAGGGTTGGGTGGGGGAGTAGAAAAGTGTGACATTGTGCGACAAGGGGAATGGAAAGTCATCAGCTTTGCGATGTCATATAAAAATCTAAATTACTAAAACGCAAAAATTAAATGTAAACAAAAAATTTCAAAATATTACCAACTATTAATTAATTATTTAAAATATTTCATTTGATTTTGATTGTATTGAAAAAAAATTTTTAATGACAATAAAAAAAAATTGGAACTGCTGTTTTTTTTATTTTTAGATGTAAATTTGCAAAATACAGTAGTCGCCGCTTAAGTGGTTTACGACGGACCATTCGATTTTGACTCATATAAGCGACGACCCACTTATACGAAAATACTGTTATTTAATAGATATTAATTTCGAATACGTACATTTCATGTACATTATATATAGGTATATAAGTATATAGGTGTATAAGTATATAAGTATATAAGTATATACCATTATATAATTAAAAAATAATAATTTTCAAGTTTAAAAGAATCTATTTATATACCTGTACAATAATTATATATATTTGAAATAATCTGTGAACTTCATTTGTTGCATGTTACAACTTTTATTATATACAATATTTTCAATTTTTTAATAGGTTTGAAATTCAGTTTGTTCTCCATTTTCTTCCAAAAACTATTTTAACATTTTTACCACTTTGTAAAAAGCGGAGAAACTTCATAATTAAATTAAGGATATCTTTAAAATTTTACCTGACACATAACAATATGTAGGTAAGGAAAACTGATTCTGTGAATCACTTATCCAAAAACTTGATTCATTTATACGGCGGTTTTTAAATGTTGTTTATATAGTTTGATTTGGTTCTACAAATTTTGACCCATATAAGCGGCTGACTAATTTAAGCAGTGAACCACTTATGCGGGGACTACTGTATGTAACGTCACATTAGGGGGGGGGTCTCACAAATGCGACGACGTGAAATAGGTACGGGAGGGGGAGGCAAAAAATTATTGAAATTCGTGTGACGTAATTTATGGATGGCCCCTAATTAACACGTTGATCACCGCTAATTCTTAACTAAATATATATATATATATATATATATATATATATAACTAAATATATATATATATATATATAACTAAATATATATATATATATATATATACATATATGTAAATATGATTAAAAAGTTTATGTTTCTCATTTTTGTATTTTGATAAATCTCTAAACATTTTCTAGAACTACAAAAAGAATTACGCAGTTCTAATCATATTTATGAGTTAATATTAAAGTAATACTTAGGACAGGGTTTCATCGTAAAGTTTATTGTTTTATGATTTTATGAATGCGTCAACGGATCTTTGGAAACGTCCAAGGTGGATTCAACCCCACAAGGCCGAGTGACGCAAGTGTGCCAAAAATTGTTATATTTTTAATTTAGTCTCAGCGAAAAGGACTGGAGGACCGTCCCCTTTGCAAATAACGGATAAAGAATTATCCCGTGCTTCTTTTTGTGTTTTTACTGTCCTTCTACGACGCCCTTTAGCCGAATTAGAAGCAAAAACAAAATCGAGTTGCTGATTTTAATTTATCAATCGCAACCGTACAAGATGGTCGCTCTCATTATTATTTTAGATCGCATTTTTTTTAATACTAATTAAATTTAGTGCGAAACAATAGTTAAAGAAAATGATAAAAAGAAATCGAAAGACAGTTCGAGTAAAAGAGTAGGTACGTTTAACATATAATTAAAATTAAAAACCGGCGTTGAGCCCGAAGGGGCATTCAAAATTTGATAAACGTCTTTCGTAAACAACTTACATATTTGAAAAAGATGTTGGTGAAAAAAACTACGTTTAAGACTATTGAAAATTTTATTAAAAAGTGTAATAGAGTTGACAAAGAGGATTGTCCATACGAGGCGTTAAATGCTTTCCCATTTGCGCAGAAATTTGATTACAGAATAAAATATAAGCATAATCAGTGAGTTTGAAAGTGGTTTAAAAAAAGACTTAGGACATCGAGAACATGGTGAAAAAATGCATTGAAAATTTTTCTAAACGATAATTAAAAATAACTGAAATGATTAAAAATAATCTGACTTTAAAAAATAAATGAGCAAATAAAAACGAAATATTCATTTGCTTCTAACTGTATATTTTAGAAATTATTTAATTTTCAATCTAAATTTAAGAAAACCCCATAATTGTTTAAAAATTATAGTTACACTAAAAGTTCTGGATGTATAGAGTCGGCAATAATAGTGGAAGGTTTTTGACACGGCGAAGAATTGCACGCAGTAAAATTTGGGAAATTAACTGGGGACGGTGACAGTAGCGTATACGCGAAAATTTTAGAATCAAGATCCTACCATTATTTAACTGTAATAAAAATTGAATGTCGCAATCACTTATTGTAAAAAATTAACGGTATTGACTACTAATACCAATTACCCGGCAAAACAATGTAAAATTTGAAAACACAATATTTTAAGATTTAGAACGGCGATAAAAAAAGCGTAAGTTATAGGAAAAATAATACACTTAATTTAGAAGACAATATTAAAGAATTAGACAGGGATTGAATAAATACTCCTTACTATGATGTGTGTGGTAATCACACTAATCGTTAGAGCTATTTTTGAAAAAAAAAGATACCCAATGAAGATGAAGTTCATTACGTTGAATCTTTAAAAAAAAGCGAATTGTGTTTTAAAAATTTATACATATTTAGTTGTTTTCAATAGCACTGTCGCAGAAACCCACATTTTAACAACGGAACTTAGATAATTGACACACCCGTCATGAATCTACCTGCAAAAGAGAATCCGTCAAAGAGAGAAAAGTATTAGCCTTAAGGCTGGAAACCGCCATGCATTTTCCCTATGCTACAACTTGGGGATTTAAAGAAAATCTAAGCCACGTAAAAGGTTGAATTTTTAGGACAACAAATTTAAGATAATTTTCTATGCCTCTCGAGAAAAAATTGAAAAAAGTTTTTATTTTTATAAAAACAGAAAAAATGTAAAAAATATCAAAGTTGTCGAATCGGTAAAAACGACCGAGAGTCATAGAAATTCTTAAACAATTTAATATTCCATTAAAATTTTTGGAAAATATTTGTTAATCTTCTCTAAAGTCCCCAAGTTAATTTTCGAATAATTTCAAGCATATTTCATGCATCTGCATTGATTTTAGTCGAGCTAGTACCTGGTAGATGGCAGTTCACGGTAAACTACTTGAAACGCTTGTATGAGATATTTTTAAATTAAATTAACTACTTGTTTAACTTGAAAATGTGTAATAATCAACAAAGCTGTTAAAAATCTAATGTCCAATATTCATTATATATTTTCTAAATCGTTCATTATTATTTCACGATTTTGCTATCACGTTGTAATTGATATTTACTGAAATTCTTTAACCACTACCCGCATACGCTCGAGTTATGTCGGTATGCGAAACTGACAAAATGCACATGCCTGGTAAATCGGGCGACATCAATTTTAATGTTACTATATATTTTTGGCAAAACATTTACGGAAATTTAAAACAAACATAAAACTGTGATAAACAAGAGTTCTTTTATGTACTATATATACATATGTATAATATTAAAAATATTTCCATATAAATATTTTTTTGTCCTTCTTTGAAAATAATTGTGCGAAGTGGTTAAATACTTTTAAAATAATATACCTATATATATATTGCAATAGACGACGAGTTCTAAATACAGGAAGTTTGATTGATTCAATTTTAAACTTCTTACAATTAATGCTTTTCAACATTGTTTGAAAAAAATTTACAGTAGGCATATTAGGTATATATAAAATATACTTAAAATAATAATGGTAACCTAATTCACATTTAATGGAAAATAGGCGCCAATTATAATTATCTTATTTTGTGTTTTAAATGGGATGAGTGACACAAAATATATAGGGATTTATTCTCAGACATTATGAAGTCGTACCGTTCGTAGTGCACTCGGCCAGTTTTGATTACAAACTTAATCGTAAAAAATAAATTTAATTTTACAACAATAAAATTCTTGAAAACAGAATTCAATTACATAGTATATAGAAATAAAACATAAATAGCCCCTTTTCAATCACAGAATTTTGTCGATTTGGACATTTTAAATTTTATCATTTCGGTTGTTAACAAATAACAAAATTGTATAGGATTTGAGGTTGATAGGTTGTAGGTTAAAAGTAAATATAACAGTTATGCAAGCAGTGACGGATTTAGGCTTGCTGCCGCCCTTTTAAAAGATGAATTTCATTCATTTTGATCCAAATATTTTTATTCGTCTCTAAAATTTTGACATTTCCAAAATTTAGCCGGCCTTCAAATTATGCGCCCTAGGCCCGGGCCTCACGGGCCTAGGCCTATATCCATCACTGTATGCAAGTAGGTTTATTTTTAGAAAATACACATCACAAAGCACTTGTTAGAGTATACTGTAGTAACACCGAAGCTACAATTTTTATTAATAAGAACAAAATATAAACTTTATAAATGAATAACATTTTATTACAAACTTATAATAATTTTAATACAAAATTTACAGTTTTATTTGGAAACAAGTTTTAACAATTAATGTTTAAATATAATAAAAGATACAAATTGTTTAAATAAAAAATTAACAAACTTATTGTTCCGTAGTACATTTACCGTTTGTTCGTAAGTTCGGTTCGACGGTATTCTAGTTTTACTAATAGCCTTTTGAGCCTTTTTATTGCCCATCCCTCCGTGAGAGAATGCGCGTAAACCCTTTGGTCGTGAAGCGGTTCGTAGATACCCTTCGCGGTGCTTCTTTGAGAATACTTTTATGGTTTCGAGCCCGGATGGTGGAAGAATATCCGTCAAATTGTTTAATTGCCCTTTTAGGCATTGCGAGCCATAACGGTGAATTTTATTTTTATTGCATTGCAGCGAAATTACACTTTACGTTAAAGTCTTTGTTCCTGCACGTACTCGTTCGGACTGTCTCCATTTTTATTGCGGGTATTCTTCTGCACCAGACGGGCGGGAATTTTCCACCGTTATCGAAAGCATAAAAGACGTGGAGCGCGGCAAAATTAGTTAGTTAAAACAGATCCCTTTGGTTAAAAGTGTTTACCTTTGGTCGTTAAGAAAGTTTTTTTACTCCTTTTGATTTTAAATAACGTGACTCCTTTGGTGCGTGAGGATTACGATCAACCCATTTCGTTTTGTTTTGTGTTTAACTTTGAACCTTTCGTTTGTTTTGTGTTTTTGTTGTTTTGTGCAACTTGTTTGTGTGTAACTTTAGACATTTCGTTGTCTTTTTCTTGTTTGTATAAATAAACTTGTTTTGATTTTATTTTCTGAATATTAAATCACTCAAGCTTCGAGAAGTCAAAGCTTGAGATACGCCGTAGCGTACACTTATGATATTTACAAATCCTGCTAAAAATAAAAAATTCAATGCAAAATTATTTATAATCCTAGGCTGCTCCTTTCTTTGTGATTTTAAAGATTTTAAAATGAAAATGATGAAGGTTCTGCTAAAATTAAAAATGTTATAATATTCGCATTATACCTATTTGTCAGAGATGATGCGTATGATCTACGGAGCAATTCAAAGCAGTTGGAGCACATAGGATACGACAACCTAAAACAGATTTGATTTTAAAAGTTTACCTAAATACGGCAATACAGCTCTTCTTTAAGATGAAAGGAATGCTATACGTCTGAACTTGCATTACAGATGGTATTTGCAAGTTGAATATTCATTCTTGTTTTGTTGATCTTCTGGCAAAACCATCACAGACGTAAATCACTATATTTCATAAAAAATTGTTTTATATGATAAAACCTGATCAGATCTAAACATACCTAGACGTATTCAAATGCAAAATAATACAAATTAGTTCTTGATGAAAACAATTTCCAAAACGTGGGCGTATATTCTTAATCCAAAAGCTTCGTAAAATAATCTTGATGATTTATAAAAATTTATTTCAAAAATATTAGTAGGAATAATTTAAATTATCTTTTTCTTCTTCTCAATTTTCTTCTGTAGAGTGGTTTGTAAAAGTTGTTGCTATTACTTGGGATAAAAATTATTCGATGCGGTAGTTTTTCTTTCTCTTGCATATGATGTTCGAAATTTCACCATAGTCTTTGTGTACGTATGTAAGCATTTCCTCTCACACTTTTGCTAAGGTTATATCGCCTATACTGGTAAACTGATCTTGATGTTTTCAAAAGAAATTTTCAATAATATTCTTTTGTACTAAGAATACCAAGGCATTAGAAATTGACTATTCTTTTATCTAAAACAATGCATATACATAAGAAAATGGATACCTATACAAAAATAAAATCTAAGTAAGTACATTAACTTACTATTAATTTTTTTTCATTCTTTTTCTGAATAGCCTGTAGAATGTATTCTGGATCAGAACAAGGTAGGCCTTCATTGTATGTAAAGTACCGCAAAAAATAATTTCCGATACTGTATATAAATTTGCAATTAGAGTAGAATCTAAAAAAAAACACACTAAGCGAGTCCAAAAAGGGGCCATCCATAAATTACGTCACACTAATTTCATGATTTTCTGTCGTCACACGTAGTCACATTTGTGAGACCCGTTGAACAGTTCCAAAATTATTTTTTATTTCTATTACAAATATTTTTCAATGAAATCAACATCAAATGAAATATTTTAAATAATTGACAAAATAAAAACTAATTTACCGGATGACGGTGCCATTTATGTTTGAAACAAAATGTGTATAAGAAAGCAAATAACCACAATGGTCGTACTTCCCTAATTTGATCAATATATTTGTATTATATAATTCAATTTATTAATTTTTATTGATTATATTTTTATTTTATATAATTATTTGCATTTCTTTTTCAAATATGAAAAAAAAATTTTAGTTTATTTTACTACGTACGATAACCGTTATTATTTTAAACCTTTACCAGTAGGCATTTTAAAAGTAACAAGGTTTCTAAAGTTCGTTCGAAATACAGTTTTGCTGCTTAGATTTGTACTTCCGAGAATCATAAACTTGCAGGGTTGTAAGATTACAGGAGGCGAGGTATTGTTGTATTTTCGTAGAAGTGGAGTTAGCTAGTTATTTATAAAATTTTGTGAATAATGTCACAAATTCTTTTAGGCTTTAAAATTTATATCTTTACTGACATTCGGTCAATAGTTCCTCATCTAATTTCTACTTAATTTAAAAAGCAACTGAAAAAACATAAAACGGCATGGAATAAAAGCATTCAATGGTATTAAAAGAGCGACTGAAAGTAATGGAAACGAGAATAACTATTTTTGTTTCTAAATTAGAAATACAGAATATTCTTTAAATTGCTGTTTAATTTATTTTAATTAATTCAAACTTGTTAATCAAAATGTCAATCGATTAAACAGTAATTGGGACGAAACATTTTGTTATATGGTTTCTTTAAAGAAAACTATTAATCCATAAGATACATATGTATGTGTTTACGTATGTAGGTACAGTCAAAGCTCCTTATTCGCGGGTGATACGTTCCGTAATTATGTCGCGAATACGGTATAGTAATTTGTGTGGTATTATAAGGAATGCGTTCCCAGGTTAGAAAATTAAAACAAAATCATAATAAAAGCAATTTAATAAGCGATTTTTAAACAATTTAAAGAATCTTTTATTTAAAAGTTCTATTTTCCTTTAATTTCTCTCAGTATTATAAATTGCACTGATTTGGAGATGAAATGATAAGATGATAAGATGTAATAAAACAAAAAATCGGCATCGTGGCGGAAACGGCTTTTATCAAAGGCCATAGCGGCACGTGTAAGGTTCGGATTCAAAAATAAAGAAATTATCACCCGCATAGACAGCAAGTGGTCGCAATACCGATAACGCAAATAACAGACGTGAATAAGGAGGTTTGACCGTAGGTATAATTTTTTTAAAAGAAACGAAACAGATGGAAATAATCTTTAACAAAATTAATTTTAAAAAGATTGCTAATAATTCAGTTAAACTGATCTGTTGATAAATAAAATATATAAATAATATTAGAAAAATTAACTTACCTGTTGTAACTTTCTTCCGATATGAAAGAAAATTCATTTAAAGTTGGGGAATTGGAATTCAAACTAGGCACATTAGTGTCTATAGTCGTAATTCCATTTTGATTTGACCAACATTATTTAAAAACAACTATAAATTATAAGAAAATAAATACTCTTATAAACAAACCGTTGGACGTTGGTTAGTACTTTACTTGATTAAGTGCTTGCCTTTTGGCAAACGAAGAATTTTTATGGTTGCTTAATTTACGCTTCTGACTCAATGAATCCGCGTTTTTGGCATTTTCGTAAAATAAAAATATTTCACTTAAATGACAAAAAAAAATTATACACTATTAAATACAAATCTGCATCCAATACAAAAGCAATGGACTCAGATTCTGAACGATAACTACAAATTTTACAGCCTTTTTATTTTTAGGTAGATGGTAAAATAATAACCACTGAAGTAATTCAATACATTTATCTTTATTATAAGCAACTTTGTAATATAGCCAATGTCGCTTTTTAATAAAGCAACGACTTTTAATGGGTCAATTTAAATTATAAATTAATATATGATTATATATGATGTATATTATAGGTATTTTATATTTATTTTAAAAGTTAAAACTTGTTAATAAAGCGGAAGCTGTTAATAGTTTAATAATATAAATATTATTAATTGTTTAGAACTTTTATAATTATATTCTCGAAACACAATAAATAATAAAACGCATGTTACGAATAGGCCTTCATAAACAATGTATAATATTGGAAAAGGTAAAAGGAAAGCATATTTATAATTATACAAATGTTTTTTATATAAAATAAGTAATATATACGTCAAAATTGTAAACAAAGAAAGTACATTGCAACAGTTTATTTTAAAAATAAGAATCTCAACTTTGCAACCGGTTTCCTGGTGGTGAGTAGTCTATTCATTCTATACCAATCTGTATTTCTACTTTGGTTCGCACTGGGGTTAAAAATACAAATTTGCCGACTTACCTGCCACCTACCAGATATTGCGATTTGTGTTTGTCAAACCGCAGCCTTAAACCGTTCGTTTAACAATTTTAAATCTTAATAAGACGGCAGGTAGTGTATTTGAGTTTAAAAACAACAATAGATGCAGTTCAAATTTTATGACAAAGTTTTAGGGAGGCTTTGAGGGGTTCCTTAACATAAATTTTGTTGTCTGTTTAGTTAGAAAACTTCCGTTTAGAAGAACGGTTTAAACAAATATGTGCGCTCCGGGGGTGTGTGTGTGTGTGTGTGTGTGTGTGTGTTTGTGTGTGTGCGTGCGTGTACGTGCGTGTGCGCGTTCAATTGTCCACATAATCCGAATGTAATGGGAAGATTTGAATTATCGGATAAATGCAGAGCAAGGTAAAGCTTAATATAAAATATATAGTTTTTTGTGTACAGTAATCCTCGACATTGTCGAGGTTACGTTCAGAAAACTTCGCGAATGTTAAGTCTATCTTAATGTGAAAATAAGAGTTACGTTCCACAATGTTTAATGTACGTTATATACAGGGTGTTTCAAATACTTGTCAGAGCCGGAAATTGCTGGGGGTGATCTATTTCAAGAATTTTTATTTGGTATTATTTTAAATCCATTGATTTGAAAAGTTATAGCAAAATTAAGTTTAGCCTTATTTTGAAAACTGCAAATTTTGACCTATGACAACGTTAAATTGCCTAATTAAAAACATATCCGACGGCTTCAAACAATAAAACAATTCAAAAAAAATTCTTAATAAAACTTGAATAAAACCCACGCATCAAAAATATGTTTTTACATAAACTAATTTATACTGTACGAATAAATAATGCAACTAAACGTACTACTTATTTTTCTCTTAAAGTAACCGTTCTTTTACGTGATAAAAGTGTTAAATTTAAAATAAAATTTTGCGACTTCATAAAGATTGATTCGATGTGTCTCTTTCAAAAATGTCTTCCATTAATTGTTCCCAACCACCCGTCTTTGGCTCTGATATATTTTCGGAAACACCCTGTATACATACAAAACAAGGTACATATAAACAAGTTTTAATTATTACTTATACATACGTATTTACAACAGTTTTTATTACACTACCTTCAATTTACTGAAATTAAAGTAGTAGGGTAATATTAGAGTTCGAGAATAAATTTTTATAAATCGACTTGACTGTGCATTGGATTTTTTAGATTTATGGATATTTTTGATTATAGCTATACATTATGTTACCAAACCATGTCCATTTGATTTGTTTATGATATACCTG
>JARFIZ010000162.1:0-89823 GCA_036325965.1 Sinopyrophorus schimmeli
CCCACTTATAAATATCCAAAACGTAATTTAGAAAAGCTATGACATTGACCATTTGCAAGAAAAGTCCTTTTAATTCGTTTAAATCGTGCTCAAATTAAGTTTACTTCATACAGTAAACCCCACTTATAAATATCCAAAACGTAATTTAGAAAAGCAATGACATTCACCAATTGCAAGAAAAGTACTTTTCATTCGTTTAAATCGCGCTCAAATTAAGTGTTCTTCATACAGTAAACCCCACAAAAGTCCCTTTAATTTGTTTAAATCGAGGCCTTAAGGAAAATTTCTAAAAATTAATTCACACTACTATAATAATTTTAAGCGTTACCTTCATCTGCATTTGTATCCTTGTCACAACCGATTGTTATCAGAAGCACAACTAAAATAACTATTAAAACGTTTGAGCCCTCAAATCTCTGTAAAACCATAAAATATATACTTTACGATGAAACCCTGTCAGAAAGAGTATTACGTTAACCTAAACTAACTAATAAATTAGCTATGCCTATTCTATTTTTAGATACGACGTATTTTGTTTCTAGAAAATACTTAGATATCTATTAAAATTAAAATACAAAAAAGAGAACTAAAAATGGCGTCGTAGGAGAATGGCAAAACAGAAAAAGAAGCACGGGAAAATTCTCTATCTGCTATTTGCAAAGGCGACGAATAATACCGCGATAATCAAATATGCACTAATCGGGATAAAAATTTCAAATAATTAGAAAAATGTGGATAGGTAGTTAGGAAATAGAATGCATTTCCAATAACGATAGAAATAACTTAAAATAAACAAAGAGTAGATACCTAAAGCATTAGCAACGGTTAATAAGGGAGACGAAGGGTGACGAAAGGTCTACGCACAACGACTTGTTATTCAAGCTCGTCATAAGCGTGCTTATAATTTTCTAATTAGAAAATTCAATTTTATCAATTTACTTACATATAACTACGTTCTCTTGTAGTCGAAGTACTTTTGGATCACTTTTTTTCATTTCCTTTAACGAATGTTTAGTGTTAAATTTAATTTGTATAAAAAAAATGCGAGCTAAAATAGCCCTTATACGGGAACGTACTTACATGACAGGGCAACCATCTTGTACAGTTGCAATTCATACGTTAAAATTAGCAAGTCGACTTCGTTTTTTGCATATAAGGCCGTTGACCCCAAAGTGCAACTTTACCATCAATTTTGCGTTATATTTTTGCAAGTTATTCTATTTAATTAAATAAAATAAATTAATGTTATAAAGCATCATTGAATTAATATAAACAACCTTACCAAAATAGAAAATGAAAAAAATAAATAAAATGGAATGTCGTTTAAAAAAATTAGAACATTTTGGAATTTTATTGGGAATTTTTCTAAAATATTCTAACTAAAGTAATGAATATAATGATATAAAAGATGGCATCTACATATAAATAAAGTTATTCCTATTTCAAATAATTAGAAAAATAAAGATAGGTACGAATCTGAATGCGTACGTAGTTAGAAAATAGAATGCATTTTCAATAACGTTTCGCATCGTTTATGCTACAAAATGCGCTACCAAAGTAACCGAAAGCGTCTCGACGACGAAAATTTTGCTATCAAATTTGAAATTTTAGCGCTTTTCGAAAAGATAAAGCAAAAGTCCATAAGGGCACGCGTTCCAAAGTTAGGGGCGATTTTCATTTTCTAAAAAATCTCTTTTACAACCTTTGCGCTCCTGTGGAGGCGCCGGCGACGCTCCGACGTCGTTTTGACATGCAGGACTTTTGTTAGGCAGACACCAGACATTCCGCTTTTGGGGGTCTCGACGCCCTCGGACGTTTCCAGGAACCGGTTATAGGGCTCCAAAGGACAATTTTTTGGCTGGTTTTGGCTGGACGGAAAAAATTATAGTTTCGGAACGCATAGGAATATCGGGATGCGGTTTTGGTAACGGAAAGGCCCTGCACGCGCGCAAATTTTGTTATCGGGCTGCGAGGTGGTATCTCGCGAAACGGCGCCGCTACGCTTTCCGAAGCGAACGCTCGAAAACGCAACTCGAGAAAAGGGCCGTAGCTCGAAATTTTCAACACGACTACCCATTTTTTGTTTCTAATCGATAGCTCGTTCAATTTGAGGGTACCTCCTCGCTTCTCGGAGGTACGTCGTCGCATTGGATTTCGAGAAAATCGAAAGAGAAAGCGAACAAATGCGATTTCGAAAATCGTTTTTTGCCAAAAAGGCCGCCACCGAGGAGGAGATTGGCATTTTCGACGCCGCCAAAAGGCGTCGATTGGTATCGAGCGGCGATTTTTGAAAATTTAAAGCAAATCCTAATCGGGGTTCTCGAGTTATCTCGAAAAAACAGGTTTAGGCGGCTTGTTTTTCTATAGAGTTTAAACTAGAAGTTTGCCGCTTCGCGGCTAACTTCTAGGCAAAATCGCATTCGCGATTTTGCTAAACGCTATCGCGTTTAAGGCCTACGGCTCCTAGAAATATTCAAAATATGTCGGTATTTTTTTGATAAACGCTATCGCGTTTAAGACCTTCGGCTTCTAGTAAAATTCAAAATTTGTCAGAATTGCTTGACATTTTGATTTTTCTTAAAGTCCGGTACTTCTAGGCAAAATGACTGTGCGATTTTGCAGCATTTTTGTTAGTACCAATTTGTTGTTATTCAATGTGAACTTGTTTACCGTTTTTGATAAACGCTATCGCGTTTAAGACCTTCCGCTTCTAGTAAAATTCAAAATCTGTCAGTGTAAGTTGACATTTTGATTTTTATAAAAGTCCGGTACTTCTAGGCAAAATGGCTTTGCGATTTTGCTGTATTTTTATTGTTAGCATCGATTCATTGTTATCCAATGTGACTTGTTTGCCGCTCAGCGGCTAACTGTTGGGCAAAATCGCTTCGCGATTTTGCTGCATTTTTGTTAGTACCGATTTATTGTTATTCAATGCAAACTTGTTTGCCGATTCGCGGCTATTTTCTGGGCAAAATCGCTTCGCGATTTTGCTGCATTTTTGTTAGTACCAATTTATTGTCATTTAATATGAACTTGTTTGCCGCTTCGCGGCTAATCTTCTACGCAAAATCGCATTGCGATTTTGTTGCATTCGCTTCACTTACGCGTCTCGTAACATAATTTAAATTTTTAAAATTCTAATTAATATTATTTTTATTAATAATACTACAGAGCAATTTATTTAGTTTTACTCTCAATATCCAATCAACTTTTGCAAAATATTTTATCAAATGAGGAAATTGAAATAGATTAAAACCTCTTTTTTCAATTAACGCAATAACATAATTTTTTAATTAAAAGAATATATCTATCATATACATATATAAAAATATAATTAATTAAAATAAACAAAGGTAAGCATTTTTAAAATATAAGTAATAACACAGTTTTTTGAACATAAAATTTAGGTAACGAATTACCCCCTTGTTAAAAAATTATAACATTATTCATGGGCGTACAGAAATATTTTGACTATAAACCGATTTTAGTTTGATTAAAATACATTGAGTGTTTTTCAAAATCTGAGCCTTTAAAGTGAGGTGACAATACTTTTTACTTGGATAGTAGATAGCCGTAATCAGCTGCAAATACAGCATATACATTTTTGTTTATTATTACCTCTAAAATACTTTTTTTCCTAAACTGGTTTCGATGACCAGCCGATGAGCGTTACGAATTGGGAGATTTTAGCCCACCCTACATTGTAAATATCAGCTTCTCGAACGTCCCTTAATTTGAGCGTTTAAAAAGAAAGAAATTTAGTTTGTGATCTTAGTACAGTTTGTATTTTCGATGGGTTAGTTTATGTAAATACCTCTCTAAAATTCGTTGTTAATTTTGTTATGTGGAAGTGTTGTTTGCTTCTTCAGTCAGTTATTTTGTACTACTATAAAAAATAAAATTGAGTATGTCTGAGATAAGACATGAGAACCATTAAAAATGTTGTATTTCGCTAAATAAAATATTTTATTTCGTAGCGTAAAAAGTTCGTTTTTAAAAGTGTTACAGAAGTGGTCACCTTGCCTTCCTCGCATACGAGTGTTAAGGTTTCAAAAGCCGCTCTGTTTACGCAAATCTGCCCGTTTATCTCTTAACTTCGGAAATATTAGTAATCAAAAATTACCGAAAAAAGCCCGCCTTTTAAAATTTTTGCAAAGCTCCCGGTGTTTTGCGCGTTTCAAAAATTCATATTTCCAACCCATAATGCCTCACATTCGAATTTAAACATCTTTTTTGTTTCATAACGGTTAAAGACGGTAAGAAACAATACCTTCATTAAGAAAAACGTCTGTTCAAGAAGAAAACCTCTTATTAGTCATTATTGGAGAGTGTTTTCAATACATAATTTAAAAGGAATAAATAATTATTTGTAGTGATAGTAAAAATGTAAATCGACGTTTTAAAATTGCAAGTAGGCGATCCAAGGCGCTAATTTAAATAAATATGTACGAAACTGCAAAATTAATTATTAATGCACTTTGTAATCAAATTTGTTAAAACTAATTTATAAAAATTTGATATTTAGTAACGTTTTCTAGTAAGTATTCTAATAGTTTAATATTAAAACCGCATAAATAAATTGCTTTGTATAATTATAATATAATTAATTTCATTCATTTGGCAGTTCAACGTCAAATTTAATAAACGCAGGGACGATCCGTCAATTCCTTTAAAATCGACTATCTCGAGAACCTCTGAACCGACTTATAAAAACTTTTTTTTATCTCAATCTGTAAGACCTGATGACACTTTTGTACGCTTTATGTTGGGGTGTATCTTCCACCCCCAAACATGTCTGCCGCGTTAAACATACCTCTATGTTAGGAATTCCGCCCAATTTTTTAGGGAGTCCCGAGGGTCGAACCTCTAAACGAAAAATTTTGCAAAATGAACAGGAAGAACCGCTCTTCTTCGGGCTTTCCAGCAAATATAAATTTAACTCCTTTTGAAAATGCCAAGTCTTAGAAATGACGATGGGAAGAATTATTCAAATATGTTGTATTTCGTGAATTCCTCTCAAGGTTGTGTTTCACATCGTAACGGTCGCTTTTAAAAGTGTAGGAGGATTCCTGGTGCCGGAGCCCTAAGCAGCCCGGTGTCCTCAAAGATGAATATTGTCATTTCGAAAGACCGCTCTTTCTATCTGCGCAAACCCCACATTTCTATTGTTATTAGTTTTGGAGATATTAGCAATCAAAGGTACATCAAAATGATTAATTATAATAAATTTCCTTCTGACAGATGAAACGTCAAATTTTCAAAACTCGTGCGCGAGCCGTCAATTTTTTCTTATTAATCTAATATCTCGAGAACCGCTGAAGCGATTTACAAAAACTTTTTTTTACGTGAATCTACAACACCTGATGACACTTTCGTTTGCTTTATGTTGGGGTTTATCTGCAACCCCTAAACCGGTATGCTGCTTCAAAGCTACCCCTGTTTTTGCGTTTCCGCTAAAACCTTTTAGGGCTCCTGAGCAGCGAATGTTCGGAGGAATGTTTTTTTAAAAAATACAGTAAGGAGCGCTATCTTTTGGGCTTTCGAACGAATATACATTTAACCCCTTTTGGAATTTTGAACTCTAAGATATGACGATGGGGACAATTAAAAATGTTGCATTGTTTACTGCACCCGTTTTCATGTAATTACATTTTAACATTTTTGCGCACACATAGAGCCTTTCTGGAAAATGTTAAAAAAAAAACAAAATAAGGGTCAAATAGAGGAAATTCGCGAGGACTCGCCCTTTTTTTTAAATTTTTAATTGGACCACGGGAAATGGTCAAAAATGGCATTTTAAAAAAAAGGGGGGTGAAATTTCTTGCGCAGAACCGGTTCTTTGGAGGCGGATATCTCGGCCCCCGATAGAGTAATCGCGGCGCACAAAAAACAAAAACGTGTGCTTTTAATGGGGCTACCACATATCCAAAACTCAATCCTCTACCCCCTTCCCTCTCCCCTCCAGGACGATCCGCGCAAGAAAAATCGAAATAACTAAAAATAGTGCCCCCCTAAGCCCCCCTCGAACCCCTTTCAATCTTAATCTTTTGTAATTTGCCACCTTCGTACCAAATTTGAATGGTCTAGGTCCACGCCATCATAGTAAACTGGAAAAAGTGGCTTATTTTTTTATAAGTATATAACTAGAAGTTTGCCGCTTCGCGGCTCACTTCTAGGCAAAATCGCGTTCGCGATTTTGCTAAACGCTATCGCGTTTAAGGCCTTCGGCTCCTAGAAAAATTTAAAATCTGCCAGTGTTTGTTAACATTTTGATTCTTGTTAAAGTTCAGTACTACGTTGAAATGTTACGAATATTTACTGGCTACCTAAAATCCTGCGGGGCAGTATAAAAATTAGTTTTGATGGGGTTGTTAGTCAAGGTATTGGTGTGAAGGTTTTGTCAGTGTGTATATAAAAGTAGACGAAAAAAAAATTATTGTTAGCATTGATTCATTGTCATTTGATGTGAACTTGTTTGTCACTTCGCGGCCTACTTTTAGGCAAAATCGCTTTGCGATTTTGCTGCATTTTTATTGTTAGCATTGATTCATTGTCGCTCAATGTGAACTTGTTTGCCGCTACGCGGCTAACTTCTAGGCAAAATCGATTGTGTTTTGTTTCATTTTTATTGTTAGAATATATTCATTGTCATACAATGTAACCTTATTTGCCGCTTCGAGTCATAAATAAGATTTTTTTTGCACCAAATTTCAATGATGGAATTGTGCTTTCTCTAATTTTTTAAATTAACCCACAGTGTGAAAGTGCCGCATCCGAGGAATTAAAGAGCCGCATGTTGCCCGCGAGCCGCAGGTTGCCGACCTCTGGTCTAGGCAAAATCGCTTCGCGATTTTGCTGCATTTTTATTGTTAGCATCTATTTATTGTCATTCAATGTGAACTTGTTTGCCGCTCCGCGGCTAACGTCTAGGCCAGTGGTCGGAAACCTTGTAATTCAAAAAAGCCAAATATAGACAATATACAATTAAAATTTATTCAAAGAGCCATAAATAAGATTTTTTTTCACCAAATTTCAATGATGGAATTGTGCTTTCTCAGAATTGTTTCAAATTAACCTACAGTGTGAAAGAGCCGCATCCGAGGAATTAAAGAGCCGCATGTTGCCCGCGAGCCGCAGGTTGCGGACCCTGTCTAGCAAAATCGCTTCGCGATTTTGCTGCATTTTATTGTTAGCATCGATTCATTGTCATTCAATGTGAACTTATTTGCCGTTTCGCGGCTATCTTGTAAACAAAATTGCTTTGCGATTTTGCTGCATTTTTGGATTCGTTTACGCGTCTCGTAACATAATGTTTATTTTTAAAATTCTAATTAATATTATTTTTATTAATAATACTACGGTGCAATTTATTTGGTTTTATCTCTCAATATGCAACCAACTTTTGCAAAATGTTTTTATCAAGTGAGGAAATCGATATAGAATCAAATCAATTTTTATAACTCTTTTTTCAATTAACGCAAAAATATAATTTTTTAATTAAACAATATTATTATTTAAGATTTCAAAAGCCGCTCTGTTTACGCAAATATGCCCGTTTATCTCTTAACTTCGGAAATATTAGTAATCAAAAATATCCGAAAAAAGCCCGCCTTTTAAAATTTTTGCAAAGCTCCCGGTGTTTTGCGCGTTTCAAAAATTCATATTTCCAACCCATAATGCCTTAAATTCGAATTTAAACATCTTTTTTGTTTCATAACGGTTAAAGACGGTAAGAAACAATACCTTCATTAAGAAAAACGTCTGTTCAAGAAGAAAACCTCTTATTAGTCATTATTGAAGAGTATTTTCAATACATAATTTAAAAGGAATAAATAATTATTTGTAGTGATAGTAAAAAATGTAAATCGACGTTTTAAAATTGCAAGAAGGCGATCCAAGGCGCTAATTTAAATAAATATGTACGAAACTGCAAAAATTAATGATTAATGCACTTTGTAATCAAATTTGTTAAAACTAATTTATAAAAATTTGATATTTAGTAACGTTTTCTAGTAAGTATTCTAATAGTTTAATATTAAAAACCGCATAAATAAATTGCTTTGTATAATTATAATATAATTAATTTCATTCATTTGGCAGTTCAACGTCAAATTTAATAAACGCAGGGACGATCCGTCAATTCCTTTAAAATCGACTATCTCGAGAACCTCTGAACCGACTTATAAAAACTTTTTTTTATCTCAATCTGTAAGACCTGATGACACTTTTGTACGCTTTATGTTGGGGTGTATCTTCCACCCCCAAACATGTCTGCCGCGTTAAACATACCTCTATGTTAGGAATTCCGCCCAATTTTTTAGGGAGTCCCGAGGGTCGAACCTCTAAACGAAAAATTTTGCAAAATGAACAGGAAGAACCGCTCTTCTTCGGGCTTTCCAGCAAATATAAATTTAACTCCTTTTGAAAATGCCAAGTCTTAGAAATGACGATGGGAAGAATTATTCAAATATGTTGTATTTCGTGAATTCCTCTCAAGGTTGTGTTTCATATCGTAACGGTCGCTTTTAAAAGTGTAGGAGGATACCTGGCGCCGGAGCCCTAAGCAGCCCGGTGTCCTCAAAGATGAATATTGTCATTTCGAAAGACCGCTCTTTCTATCTGCGCAAACCCCACATTTCTATTGTTATTAGTTTTGGAGATATTAGCAATCAAAGGTACATCAAAATGATTAATTATAATAAATTTCCTTCTGACAGATGAAACGTCAAATTTTCAAAACTCGTGCGCGAGCCGTCAATTTTTTCTTATTAATCTAATATCTCGAGAACCGCTGAAGCGATTTACAAAAACTTTTTTTTACGTGAATCTACAACACCTGATGACACTTTCGTTTGCTTTATGTTGGGGTTTATCTGCAACCCCTAAACCGGTATGCTGCTTCAAAGCTACCCCTGTTTTTGCGTTTCCGCTAAAACCTTTTAGGGCTCCTGAGCAGCGAATGTTCGGAGGAATGTTTTTTTAAAAAATACAGTAAGGAGCGCTATCTTTTTGGCTTTCGAACGAATATACATTTAACCCCTTTTGGAATTTTGAACTCTAAGATATGACGATGGGGACAATTAAAAATGTTGCATTGTTTACTGCACCCGTTTTCATGTAATTACATTTTAACATTTTTGCGCACACATAGAGCCTTTCTGGAAAATGTTAAAAAAAAACCAAAATAAGGGTCAAATAGAGGAAATTCGCGAGGACTCGCCCTTTTTTTTAAATTTTTAATTGGACCACGGGGAAATGGTCGAAAATCGCATTTGAAAAAAAAGGGGGGTGAAATTTCTTGCGCAATACCGGTTCTTTGGAGGCGGATATCTCGGCCCCCGATAGAGATTTTGCGGCGCACAAAAAATGAAAACGTGTGCCTTTAATGGGGCTTCCACATATCCAAAATTCAACCCTCTACCTCTTCCCCTCTCCCCTCCAGAACGATCCGCGCAAGAAAAATCGAAATAACTAAAAAAAGTGCCCCTCTAAGCCCCCCTCGGACCCCCTTCAAAACTTGTCATTTGTAATTTGCCACCTTTGTACCAAATTTGAATAGTCAAGGTCCAAAAACGTGGACGCTATCTCGAAAAAGCTTAAAAGTTGCTTATTTTTTTATAAGTATATAACTAGCAAAATTCGCTTCGCTCATTGTGCTAGACAAAATCGCTTCGCGATTTTAGTGTAGGGCGCGCGGTTAGTGTGGACGTAGGGCTGAAACGCTACGCGTTTAGTGCCTTCGGCGTCTAGCATAGACTCTGGATTTATAAAAAAGCCAATTTTCTATTGGGTAGTTTAAAAATGGTCGAAATTGGTTCAAGACTAACTAAAATATAGCTAAAAAACCTTTCGACTGGTTAAAATCGAATGGTTGCTAAGCAACGTCGAATAGCAAAAAAATGATCGACGTAGGTTAAAAAATGACAAACTTGAACAAATTGTTCCTTTTAACTGTTTGCATCAAGCATATCATGACGTGGTAACAAATAGTTCATATGAACTAAAAAAATTGAAAAATCAGTTAATAAATCGAATAGTTGATTAAAATTCTAACCGCGATTGAATAAAATTACTTGGTTGTTTTATAATTTCTACCAGAAGGTTTTAAAATACCAAATAATTTTATAATATACAATAATTTATGATTTTTAGTATACGTATGAACATAAAAAATCATTTATCACACATTCGCTTTTAAAGTTATAAAAATAGTAGTAGGGAAGGCCGGGTTAATTAAGAAAAATCTTGTTGTGACTTTCCCGAGTAAAAATGGTGGTAAGCTCACAGAGTGCCCACACCAGGCAGATAAATTAAATTTTGATAGGCCCCAGCAGGCACGCAAAGCGAACGCTAAAATTTATTTAAAAATTGTCGATCCAAACAAGGTATAAATTTTTCAAAATTTGCATTAAATTGGTAGGGTGAGTGTACCAGTCCCAAACCAGTTAAGGACAAATTTTGACTTTGAAATGCTCTGAACTGGCATTATGTAGTTTTAACGTAGAAATGTATATGGGTCATTCCATATGAAATCAACAAATTTTAATTAAAAAGTGTGCCGCATGATTTTAATTTTGATAAAAAAAATTGTAGATGATCTTTGTGGTGCCAGAAATGCTAAACCACCACCATTGATTTTTTTTATTGTTTAACTTCTGAACAGTGCCCATCTGAAGTCAAAAATTAGGTCCATTTCATACTTGTACATAATGGGCTGTAACTTTTTATTTAGAACAGGTATTGCAATGGTTCTTTTTTTATTCGAAAGGGTCACAAATGTGCATTTTATATAATACAATAAAATTAAACTAAAACAATTAGGAACAAGATAGTGACCATCCGACATTTCCACAATTTTTTCTCATTTTTACGATATTTGATTGGACGCTGTGTCAACCCTGTTGCATATTAAGGGTTGATTTTTTTTACAATAAAGTACTAACCCTTGTGATGTTGTGACATAATTGTAATTGTCCTGGAATAACATCTTCTACGAAAAAAAAATGGTAAACATTGATAATTTTGAAGAAAGCTCAACTTTGACCCCAAAAAAAAACATGTTGAGGAATAAATAACCATCTCAAATTTTCAGGAAATATAGTCTATATCTTCGTTATTTATGTCCAATTAGTGCCGTTCTGTTATTTTTACTTCTTTAAGAAATATGATTTTTTAAAAGTGCTACTTTTACAAATAAATATAAAAATAATCGGGGAGTTGGATAATTTATAGAAGTTTTATAACTTATTTAAACTATTAGAATTATGTCAATTTATGATAAAAATAATCAAATAAAAGTCAACATTTTCAAATTCAGTTATTTATCAATAAAAACATTTAGGTATACATTATTTATTTTTCATTAGAAATTTTTACTATCATGAGGTTTTCTGAGCTAGAATATTGTCGCACTTTTAATTTATTGTTATTATATTATTTTTAATAAATAACAGAATTTGAAAATTTTGATTTTTATTTCATTAATTTTACCATAAATTGACATAATTCTAATAGTTCAAAATAAGTTAGAAAATTTCTATAAATTGTAAAACTCCCAGATTATTTTCTTATTTATTTGTAAAAGTAGCACTTTTAAAAAATCATATTTCCTAAAAAGGTGAAAATAACAGAACGGCATTAATTGGACATAATTAACGAAGATATAGACTATATTACCTGAAAATTTGAGGTTGTTATTTTTTCCTCAACATGGTTTTTTTGGGGTCTAAGTTGTGCTTTTTTCAAAATTATCAATGTTTACCATTTTTTTTTCGTAGAAGATGTTATTCCAGGACAATTACAATTATGTCACAACATCACAAGGGTTAGCACTTTATTGTAAAAAAAAATCAACCCTTAATATGCAACAGGGTTGACACAGCGTCCTATCAAATATCGTAAAAATGAGAAAAAATTGTGGTAATGTCGGATGGTCACTATCTTGTTCCTAATTGTTGTAGTTCAATTTTATTGTATTATATAAAATGCACATTTGTGACCCTTTCAAATAAAAAAAGAACTATTTCAATACCTGTTATAAATAAAAAACTACAGCCCATGATGTACAAGTATGAAATTTACCCAATTTTTGACTTCGGATGGGCACTGTTCAGAAGTTAAACAATAAAAAAAAATAAATGGTGGTGGTTTAGCGTTTCTGGCACCACAAAAATCATCTACAATTTTTTTTATCAAAATTAAAAATTATGCGGCACACCCCATTTGTTGATTTCATATGGAGTGCCCCATATATAAAATTGTTTATTGTTTACTAACGCTGCAATATTGATAAATTATTTGAATCTAATTATTTAAGTTTTTTATAGATTTCGTGAACAATATCAAAAACGGTAATGCACCTAAGGTTGACCACTGCCCTCATAGCTCTTAACTAAACACTAAATTTTTAAAATATGTTTGGAACGTTGTTAACATTCTAGGTCACGTAACAAAACAGTCGAATTCTTCAAAAATACCCGCCATTTCTTAATTTATTCAATCGAACATGAAGTTGTCAACTACTGGTACCTGGTTTGGGACTGGTACATTCACTCTACATTTTTTTGGTATTTTATGTTATTAATACAAAATTTAAAAAAAACGCAAATATAACATACATATACTTACATAAATATTTAATTAGCTAAATCAATATATCTCTATGTTATGAACAAAATACATCTTTACTTATAATTAAACGTTTTAAAAGAATCAATTTTTAATTAAATCACTATATTAATTACAAAAAAAGCACTGTAAGTTTTAAAAATTCAATAGTTACATTTGCCTTGCTTAACATTTTTTTCTACAATAGCTTAAAGCTTGAAGTAAACTAACTGAAAGAAACTAAACTAACTTAAAAAATGTTGCTAAAGTAAGGAAACGTTTAAAAAGTTTAACAATTACTGTCTCAGATTTTACATAGGGATTCTTGTAACAATAGTCTTCCAAATAATGGTGACGGCCAGTTCTACGAAAATTATTTTGAAACTTTACCTCCAATTTTACTTCTAATCTGCGGTCAGGTATTTTAGAAAAAGAAGTACCAAAAGATTTTTTATGTTAAATATTTTAACGTCTTTGGCGTGACATCTAGGTCATAAATTTACCTTAAAAAAATAAATGGTGTCCACCGCCCGACCGGCATTCTAGAATGTGCTCTTAGGCGCAAAAAGATTGGGGACCCCTGATCTAGTTCAAAACATTTATAAGCTCACACCGGACACTTTACACTTCTTTCAGAAGCAATGGATTTTTATTTTACTTTTTAGCGGGTGTGCCTGGTATGAACGAACAGTGGGTTTCTCAAGACGTCCGTGTCTGTTATGGGTACATTTTGGGTCTGCAGCATTTTTACTAGATTTCTTATTTATGAAAACTTAATTATGTTTATTACATATATCCTGCTGTTAAGTACTGGTCTACGATTATTGAAAATAGGCAATAGTAATTCTTTAGGTCTTGCGCCTGCTAATACAAAATATAGAACTCAACGTGTGGTAGTATATTTCCAAGGACTAGAATGAAATTTTATACTAGTGGTAGAAAAAAAATACAATACTACAAAGTTAAATTAACATTTTATTTTCGGGTCTGCTAAGATCATAGACATGGTTGTTAGGTTTTTATATAAAAATTCGTTTAGAACTAATAAGGATTAGGGTAACCGCGCCTTCCCTAGGGGTATTATCCCGTGGATCAGACAGTTTTTCAAGCACGCAGAACATTGATTCAATAACATCAATGCATTCATTAACCAATATATTTTATGAAAATATAAAGCATTGAATATATTATTATCTATCTCTTTTTTTAAGGCGCCAGTGTTAGATTGAGACTTCCAAAAATTGAAAATCAAAAAGTAAAGAAACATTTATTGATGCATAGTCACCATCTTTGTTGCCTGCCGGTATATTTAGATGAGCACTGTCAAGTTCAAAGGAATACTTTCATATTCCTTTCGTAATGGGGTGGTGCCATTATTCCGGCTGGCTGAATTACTCCGGTCTTCCCTATTAAATATTAAAGCAAAATTTTAATTAAAACATAATCCTGTTGGTTAAATCTTACCGGTACAATTTTGCCAACTAGTCACAGTATTATTAAAATTGTACTTATCATTTTTTTTGTATTGATGAATAAAATATGATCAAAAGACAGTAAGAAAAGTGCTCTACACTAACGGTGGGCAACCCCCGGCCGAGATCCCTAGAAGAAATTATAAATAAATATTTTTCGATGTAATTCGTCTAGTTTAAATCGAATATTAAACGCTCATAGCAATCTGTAGGTTCGTAATTTAATACTAATGTTAAAACTAACAACCATTATTTGCAAAGTAAGAAATTTCAGATCACAAGAAGGTGTCAATTAACTACTACGGTCCGTGGAAAAAACGAAAAAGTTACTCTGGATCATGATGTAAAAAAGATTGCCCACTTATGCTCTACACAACATATGAAGTATGAGACTGGTTCTATTTCAAAAAATGTTTCACCAATATTTAGAGTAGACCTTCAGGGTGGACATGGGCTGTATATTTTTATCCAGTTAAAATAAAAGGACTTTTCGTGGAGACTAATGTACTTTCGATACCCGTGCGAAGACGGGCGGGCCTGCTGACATTAAGGAAGATTTAAATATTACAATTTGAACAATACAATTAAAACATTAAATGAAGAGAAATGAAAACAGTAAACAAAAGCAGAAAGACATATATTTAGAAGAAAAAAAAAAGATGTACCAAAACAATGAATTTTTTTTTATTATAGGAATAGTCGGTTCTTTTGGTTATTGTTAAAAAAATACCTTTAGTTAGAAATTTGTATTTTTTATAATTTTCAAGTTTCTATAATAAAAACAATAGTGATACGATTTAAAAAACGGGTTTTTCAAATCGTATCATTCATAACTTTTTATACAAATAAATATGACCAAAAAAGGTAAAATTGGATAGATATAAAAATTGATACGATTTAGGTAACCTTACCTTATTATTACATTATATGAATATTTTTTTAAATTAAGCAAAATTTGCATAATGACCTGTGGCTTTAATTATTTACCTAATTAAATGATTTTTGTTGCAGGAAGTTATCCCAGCGCTAATCTGGTATGCAGTGGCGGAAATTGGCGCGCTCTAAGATCACATCCGGTCGATCGCCTACGCGCAGTATGCTTTGCTGCGGCCGTAGAAAGGTAAGTTTTTCCAAAGCTTTTTCAGCGAGCGTATTAGTAAAAGGGAGCCAATTGATCCGCATGATTACCTTGAATAGAGTTAATCGTTAAGAGTGCATTCACGGCGTTTTGCAAACCGCTGCGTGATTGGTTGACACATTTACGTTTTACGTACTCTAATTACACTAGCGTGTGTACGATATTTTGTAGTTATCACGTGCTGCACATTCATAATGCTTTGCACGAGTTTGTGAATATAAATGCTGTTTTAGTCGGTGGTGTAATTAAGTTCTTATCACGCGAAAGATTCTCTACTTTTGACGGCCAACCGTACTTTTAAAACTTTCAAATAGCGAAGCTCTTTGCATACGTAACTCGGGGGGTAGTGAATTTTCCCAATTGAAATAGGTATTGATCAATTGAACACAGGATGTTCTCATTGATTCCTTAACGCATATTAAATCTAGTTATTAGAACAAATATGATTAAAACTCACAAAAATTTATTAACCTTCCGAATACTAGGTGACTACCATAAATGTCACATATCTCGAAAATAAAATGAAATAAAATCCACAAAATTGTAGGTACTTTACGATAAGAAATATATTTTAATAATTAATAATGAATAGGTTTAAGTAAAACACATAGGGGAAGGTGGCCTAAAGCGGGTAGGTTAAGGTTCATCGATTAATATGAACCACTTCGGCTAAAAAAAAAGTGTTTCTTTTTTAGATTTACGTAATACAATTATTAAAATATAATTTTATAAAAGAAAAGAATTAGGTGAGGGTGGCCTAAAACGGGTAGGTAGCCCAAAGCGGGTAACGGCCCGTATGTGGATATGTTATATATTAGCTGGAATTTATATTTTTATTTACACTGCTAGTACACTGCCTAATTGATGTCATACTACTTTTGACACCTAACAAAGGAACCTTTTAAGCTTAAGTTGGCTTCCCATAACAAGACCTGCACTATTCGATAGCCCTTCAAAAACTATCCTAGAAACCGTTTTCAATTTTTCCAAAATGACACCTGTCACGGTGTAGCACGCGATTACATTTAACATGTAAAATTTGGAAAACTGGACAACCGCACTATAAGCAATGGATTGCGGCAATGAAAATGTTTAATCAGGGTTGTGGGAACCAACGCTACACAGCGTTGGCCCAACAAAATCTCTTGCTGGTGATCTTTTCCTTATTAACCCCATGCCGTTCCGAAGTCCTATAAGTATACCTTAACTCCAAAAACCAATTCCCTTCTAAGTGCTTTAATCCCTTTTTCATTCTTTCTCTCCTGGGAATGCAGTTTGGCGGTCACCACCTACTGTGGGTGGTACCGTTAGGCTGCAAACTCAACCATCCAAGCATGCACATCCCTTTATCCTATTTACAATCACTTTTGTATAAATATCTCGTTTTCTATCCCGAAATCATCAGTCATCTTAGCTGTACGAACCGATGCACATCTTTTTCTTTGCCATTCGACATCAGCTACAGGAATCTTCGCCTCCGACACCAGGTCTCCGTCGACAATAGCTGCACCGGCCGACTCACCGCGCCCACAGCTACACCACCACGACTCAACATCTCTGACGATCTCCCCGTGTAAATAATTTCTACTATTCCCTTTTGTAAATATTTCAAAAATAAAAAGTGGTAACACGCCACAGGGTATATAAGGTAAATATTCCCGTTCTCGTCCAGTCAGTAATAAAACACGACTTGTCAAACAAACTTGTGAGGCGCTATTTGCCTAGTTACAGTCATATTTATGTTAGTATTAATTATAATACTTCAACTTCTTGTTGTGACTTTCTGTTATAAATCTAGACCCCCACGGCCGAAAACGGGAACTGTTTTTTATCTGGCCGACAACCGGCGAACTTACCTTATAGCTTTTTTAAACGCGCAAATGACTTTCCAACGTGATATAAACGACAAAAAACAATAATTTCACACAAATAATTTCAAAAATCGTGTTGTTCCTCGAGGGAGTCGAACCAGAGAAAGCAAAAAAATCAAAAAAATTGTGAGCAGATGCACTCGGCCATACTAGTACATTTTCATTGCCGCAATCCATTGTTTACAATGCGGTTGTCCAGTTTTCCGAATTTTACATGTTAAATGAAATCGCGTGCTACACCGTGACAAGTGTCATTTTGGGAAAATTGAAAACGGTTTCTAGGATAGTTTTTGAAGGGCTATCGAATAGTGTAGGTCTTGTTACGAGAAGCCAAAGTTGGCCCAAGCCTCCAGAAACAAAAGACCAAGGTTGGATTAAGCCTCGAACAACAAAAAATCAGACTTGCCCCATTCTTTAAGAAACAAAAATCACGTTTCATCCAAGCCTTGGGAAACAAAAATCCAGGGATAATCTCTTCTTCTTTTTCTTCTTCATGTTTTAGACTTTATTACTCCGTTACGTCACTCGTTTTATATAGGGTGGTCTGGTATTTGGTCTGACCATCTTTTCATAGGTCGGCCTACGTTTCTTTTACCTCCTGGCCTGTACTGTTATATCTAGGGGTAATCTAAAGCTGGGAAATCAAAAAACCAGATTTAGAATAATTCTTCGAAAGTTTTTTCACTACTAAAAATTGATTTCTGAAGTTTTTGTTTTTCTAAATAATTGATCTTTCAAAATTCCAATTATAAAGTTGTGCAATGAATTTTATAATAATTAATAATTATTGAATATTTCTAAAGTGATCAAAAAGAATAAAATTGGTTTACGCGATTTGGAACTGTCAAAAGAATTTTTCTTAATCATTTGAAACTTTCAAAAATGTTTAATCAAGCCAAACCTTAGACCAGACTTATTGCTAGCTTATTAATGACTACTCGAAGCTCAGTTTTAAAATATCAAACTATTGGGCCAAGCTTTGGACCAGACTTGGCCCAGTGGTGACTTCTAAGGCTTGGGTTAACCGTATGATACTATCGGGTCAAACCTTGGCCCCGGCTTGGCCCAACATTCACTACTCAAGGCTTGGCAAATAACAACTGGTCCAAGATTCGGCTAATTGTCAGTATTGGCAATTCCTACATGGGTAGGCGTACAGAAGAACACTATGATAACTTACCAAAGGAATAAAATATCTACCTAATCTAAATCTAAATTTATTCGACATTTAATTTTTTGAATTGAAGAATAGAAGTTTAATTAACATAGGCAAATCAAGAAATACGAAGATGTGCACATTCGAGCAAAAAGTGGCACATTTTCGAGCGAGGGAAGCAAATGAAGCGCGACGCGGAGCGGCGCGCTTCATTTTCCCGAGGTCAGAAATGTGCCACTTTGAACTCGAATGTGCACACTCGGTTTTAAGCACGATTACCAAGCGTCCTGTTTTAATAAAAAAAAAATTGGTCACCTTAATTATGCCCCACTTCGTACATGGCAGGTTAAACTCATAACTACATAAAAACCATAAACAAATTTAAAATGTATACTTTACCTCACATGCGTCCGTTTTTTTTTTTAATTCAAAGTAAGTTTTCTATAAATACGGTTTTCGAAATAACAAAAATAAGAAACAAAAATACATTTCGAAACTTTGAAGACGGCGGTATCAGTAGTTAGTGCTTAGGGTTTGAGATGTAAAATATATCAAAGCAAGAAAAGGAGGCAAGACATTGTGGTTGAAGCAATCGCGGACTGAGAACTTTTAGATACTTGCCGAGGGTCGTTTGTCTTCTGGTTTATTTGCGCAAACTTCTTACAACCTAAATCGATACGTAAAGAGAAATTTTGGGTCTTATTTTAGTCATATTTCAATCTAATTTTTGGCTGAAAAATAATGTTTAATATTAATGAAGTAATAAATTTAATGTTACATTAATAACGTTTCAGATGAGGTCTCTTTTAACTTTTTGAATATGATAAGGCGCTACAGCGTATCTACCTAAAGAATAATCTGATGTCAAAATTAAAAATTTTACAACTGAAATTACTTTTTATTTTAATTTGGGTATCGTAATTCTTTATTGTGTCACTAGATAAGTGATAATACCAACATTGTTCTATATATTTTACAATTAAAAATATTACAAGCCTATTGAGTTCAGTGCTTTAAATTAGGGGTTCACAAATTACGTTCCGCGGCCCAAATTCTGCCCTCAAGTGCCCTCTTATTCGGCCCGCTGATGCATTTAATTATATTACCTATGGAAAACACAACATTAAAAATAGCTAAATACCTATTATTCAAAATTCAATATTCCAATGTGGCCTTAACGTTGAAAAGTCTGAGAATCCCTGCTCTAAAATGCTTTAAAAATAAATATGTATGTTTTATACCTAGTTGTGAGTACAAAATGTAAATATTTTTAAATTAATTTAACATTTTTAGTTTTTTACAATGCATCAATGTTTTTACTCTAAAAATAACATTTATAAAATACCAGCAAAATAATGTTTTAAAATAAACATTTACAACGCAATTCATGATCAAATAAAAACATCAGAAAATAATATTAGTTTAAGGTATTTTTTATGCTATTTACTTGCGAAAACTCAATCAATCACCAAGCTATATTGACTTTTATTTTTAAACAAGTCATCGTAATTTCTAAATCAAACAATTTTAATTAGAAATTAATAAAACTGTTTATTATAAAATATAATCATTAATTTACGATATTTAAATTTTACAGTTTTAAGTAGAGGAGTGTTCCCGGGTATGAGACAGGCTCCAGATATGAGACAGTCAATTATTTTCATTATGCAATGTCAATATGTCCGATCTGATTACTGTCAAGCAGTTCTTTGGTCATCAGTCAGTTTTTGTACTAACACTGAAATGAATCGACGCATTGCTTATATCAACTGCAAACATCGTATGTAAAATTGCAGGTTAAAAACGTTTTTGATTTTTTTCAAAATGTTATTTTTTTCATGTAAATCAATTGAAAAAGGAAAGTGTAATGTATAGCATTTAGTGTTTTTCTTATATTTTACGATCCAATATTAGATTAGGCCAATATGTGGTTGGAAAACAATTTTTTTTTAATTCTCAAAATGTCGTCATTGTCCGGGTGTGAGACACAGCATATTACCACCACCCGAGGGTTCCAAAGCAAAAACATCATTAGTATAAAGTTGTTGCCGAACAAATTGAACGCTGTTAACAACATCAAATGCAATATTTGCAAGCGGCCAGGTTTTTTGAAGTGCGCAAACACGTGTCCAAGCATCTACACATGCAAACATTGCGACGATTATGAAGAGGAAAGTGATAAATAAAAATTATGGAAAGCATAAAAAATTATAATTTTGAAATAGATATGAGGTTTTTACTTTATATTTTACAATTTTTAATGTATTTTTGTATGTGTCTCATACTTAGATACAAATTTTTTTCCTGTCAAAAAACTGTCACTTAGAAAATTGGTCATAAAATTTTGCATGTTAATTTAATCACAAAACTTTCTGCGGATAAAAGTTGTGTATTTTCATTACCTTTCCAACAATGAATAGAACACCCGACTTTATTTAACCAGTAAAAAAAATTGGCTCATAAACAAAACCCGTCTCATAACCGGGTACACTCCCTTACTATTTTAAATTATTTAAATAAACGCTTTGATTACATATTTATACCTACATCAATGTTTTGAAACTTGCGGGATTTGCGAAAACGAAATACTAAACCGGAAAACGAAATACTAAACCGGAAAACGAAATCTTCTAGAAACTATTGATATGTATAAAAAACCTATCGATTCGTGTAGTTATGGCAAAAAGCTTACTATGGATATACATAACTAAAGCATTAATTTTTTCAAGTGTTATAGCTCTTAAGAACATTTTCAGTTTTTTGCTTAAAACACGTAAGTGGTCGCGGTGAGCGGTAAACATCTAATTTTAATATCGGCTACAACCCCTAAAAGTTTTGCAAAAAAGTTTGTACTAAAAACATAATTTACACCCAAACATGCCTATAAAAGTAGAAAAAAATTATTTATATTCTCGTTCGTAATATAAATATATTTTTTTGTTAGAAGATTAAACTATATTTTGATAGAAATACTTAAAATAGTAAAATATGAGCAGTTGAATAGTATTAAACTGGAATCATATAAGATGATCGTTTTCTTGACAGTAAAACTAATAAGACGTCAGTTACAAGAAATATACATAATTAGTTAACGAGTACTAGCTGCTATTAATCACTATGGCAATACACTCAACAAAGACACTTGTAATATAATTTACATCCACTTTTGTTGTTAAAATACACATTCCAATTAGTTTGCATAAAGAGATTAAAACTTTCTATTTCTGAATTTAGCATTTACAAGATACAAAATTAATTTATACTGTTTTATGAGAAAATATTTAAATTAATTAAATGTTTAATCATTCTAATTAAAAGTGTTATATTTCATTAACGATTATTTGGATGCAAGGCTTATTTTTAAATAAAATAGAAGTTAGCATTAAATAAAAACTAAAAAAAAAATACATAAATTTTATGTATAAGTTCAAAATTCAATAATTTCTAATATACATATAGGCTTGAATCTTTTGTTCTTAGCGCATCACCATTCTGAAATTGCTATTGATTTTATTTAAAATCAAAAATTGTTTCTAAATTAGTAAAACTTTACGTCTGTTTGGTATTAGAAGTAGGTACAGGTAATCCTCATATAACACGGTAGACAGGTTCTTAGAAAATGCCGTGTTGTATGAAATCGTGTTATATGAGACTTTGAGCTAGCATAAAAAGAGAATTACGTTCTGAAAACCTATTAAAACATATAGCTATAAATGATTAAATTATAATTTATTTATATATTTTATGTAAAGACATTATTGTTCATTCTTTTTCCCGTCATTATTATGATGTAAATTAGTTTTTAAATATGTTTTAGAAAATATATTATCTAGAGTAGTACAGTGGTTTTACGAAGGTTTTACAATTTTCTTATCGTGTTAAAGCGAACCGTGTTATAGGAAGTCGCGTTGTTGGAGGACTACCTATATTTAAATAATATATTTCTTTTGAAAACGTAATGTGAAGATTTATATCTGTAAAAAGCGTCAAATGTGATAAGACTACGTTAAGTCTGTCATCTTCAATTCTAAATATTCAAACTGTATTAGAAGAGACGAGTTAGTAAAAGGTGTATCAAATTAATGATATATGTATATTTTGTCCTCTTTATAGGAAGATTGCGAGCTTTTACGCTCTTTTATCGTTGCAATATATTTTAATCTTTACATGTTGCGAGAAGAATTTAATTTTTTTATTATATAACACCTACTACACTACGTATGTTATAAGCTTACATGAGACACATAAATTTGCGAGAGCATCAGCCGCATTACATATTCAATTAGAAGACGTTTCAACACTTTGAGATCCATTAAATTACCCAGATCAAAAAATAATTAATTTTAGATGAATTTTCTTATCAAATAATATAACAGTTCACTAATTGAAACGGTAAATCTGTTAATAACATTAATACTATACAAACGTGTCAATTCCAGGTAAACAAAAAACAAATACATATGTATATCAATATATAATAAAAATTTTCACAAAAAACTGACAACCTAAATATTTTTGAGCATCAGTTAGATTCATTATTCAAAAAGAAATTAATTTAAATATAGACAAGTAGAATTCTGTAAATTGTTTACGTTTAAACTTGTTCGTTTTCCCATGAATCTTCTTCTTCTTTATCTTCGCCTTTAATGCAATTGTTCCAACTGCTCCCTTATCGGGGTAGGCGTGTTCTTAAGGAGTATTCTCTTCTATTATAAACCATTTCCGGAGGTATGTCATAATCACATTGAAGCTTCACGGAAGACCTATTCCAGGTACTTTTTGGTCTGCCTGGTTTTCTTTTAGGTTCATCTATTGCCAAAACTCGGTGCACTATATGGTTCTGATTTCGACGTTGAACATGTCCATACCACTTCAAATGAGATTCATCCATAAAATCCTTAATTGATTGAACACTTAATGAACCTCGGATATGTTCATTACGTACATGATCTTTCTTCGTGACACCCACACACCATCGTAGCATTCTCATCTCTGCCACGTGCATCTGTTGATTGTGTTTAGCTAGTCTCGCCCATGTTTTTGCACTGTATGCCAAAGCAGGCCTAACGACTGTTTTATAAATCTTGCCTTTTAATCGTATAGGCATCTTTTTGTCGCACAACACACCAGAGACCGATCTCCACTTCATCCAACCAACATTAATACGATGTTTTACATCCGAGTCAGCTGTTCCCTCATCATTTATAATAGACCCCAAGTATTTAAACCCATGGGTCATTGGTAGTGGTTCACCCTCTAAAAATATTGTACGTGCTGGACCAATTTGTTCAGAGAAGTTTACGTACATATATTCCGTCTTAGATCTGCTTATTCTTAAACCATTGTCTTCTAAGGTTTCTCTCCAATTTTCTAGTACTTCTTCCAGTTCCATCCAGTTGTCGGCAACCAATACAAGATCGTCTGCATATAAGATACTCCAAGAAAGCTTTGCCATTAAATCACTTGTCAAGTAATGAATTACCATGTTAAAAAGTAGGGGACTCAAAACAGATCCTTGTTGTACTCCAACATTAACTTGGAAACCACTAACAGTACCAGCGCCGCTCTTAATTTTTGTCTCGGATTGATTATATGTTTCTAAAATAGTTTTTACTAATCCTTCGGGAACAGCTTGACTTCTTAGAGCATTCCAGATTAACTGACGAGGAACACGGTCATAGGCTTTTTTTAAATCCACAAAAACTGCGTGAAAATCTCTTTTCATATCACGTCTTTTCTCTGTAATTATTTGGAGCGCCTGAATTGCGTCTATTGTGGATTTTCCTTTACTAAAACCATATTGATCATCATGAATTTCTATCAGTTCCGAAAGCCAATTAAACAGTACGCGTTCCCATATTTTAAGTGTGTGGGACATTAGTTTTATACCACGATAGTTTCCACAATCTCTGATATCTCCTTTATTCTTAAATATTGGAACCAGAAAGCTTTCACAAAATTGTGACGGAATTGACGCTCCTGCCAATAGTTTATTAAAGAGGCAGCTTAACCATGAACAACCATCTTCTCCACATATTTTCCAAAGTTCTACTGGTATTTCATCAGGTCCAGTTGCGCGTCTGTTTTTCATCTTATATAATGCCTTTTCCACCATTGTTGTCGTAATTTCATATAAAGGGCTTTTGATAGGATTATGTTGTTGAAAGTGTTTATGAGGGAATTCCTCATTCATCAACTGATCAAAATACTCCTTCCAACGGTTTCCAATTGCATCATTATCAGTTAACAACTGTCCCTGTTTGTCATTTATATACTTTACGTACGTTATGTCCTGACTATTCTTATTTCTTTGAGCTGCAATTTTGTAGATGTCCTTTTGACTTTCTGGAGTTTCTAGATCTTCATATAACTTTCTTTGGGCATCTTCTTTTGAAATTGCAACTGCTTTCTTTGCCTCTTTCTTTGCATTTTTATATTCTTCATGGTGGCTTGGACCTTCATTGTCGTTACGATGTTTCCACCAATTTTTAAATGCATCTTTCTTCTTTTTAAGAATATTTTGGATTTCTGTACGCCACCACCATACGTCTTTGTCTATTTTCTTGCCTTTCGATACTCCTAGGTATAACTTCGCCTTTTCCACACAAAATTTTTGAAAAGGTTCCCACATTTCTTGAGGACTTTTCTCAGATGACTTATTTAGGCTTTGGTGTAAATAGCTTGTTACTTCGGTGGTAAATGGATCCATTTTATCTTCCTTTTTCAGTTTAAACCATTTAATTTTATCACCTGGGCAGCACGAATCCAGAGGTAATGAATTCTTTAATTTTAGTTCCCTTAGCAAAAGCCTGTGTTGACTAGTGAGTGGTATCCCAGGAATTACCTTACAATCTACAAAATTTTTGCGAAATCCTGTCCGACTCAAAATATAATCGATCTGCGTTGCAGTATTTGTGGATTGTATTTTATACGTAATGAGATGTTCGGGTTTCTTCTTGAAGTAGCTATTGACGATTGCAAATCCATATGCTTGGGCTAGTTGTAAAATTTGTTCTCCTTGATCATTTCGTGTGCCTAATCCAAAACCACCATGACACTCAGCAAAATCTGGTCCAGTTTCACCAATATGACCATTAAGATCACCACCAATAATCAGGTCTTCTTCTAAAGGAATTTGTTGCAGTATCTGTTCAAACTCTTCCCAAAATGTTTGTTTTTCACAAGTATCTTGTATGTTAACTTGGGGTGCATACACCGAAACGATATTAATAAATTTTCCTTTTTCAATTGCCAACTTTATTGACATTAATCTATCATTCACTCTTGTGATAGATATTACTTTTTTTACTCAAATCGGTGGAAAGAATAATTCCTACACCGTTTCGTTTATTCACTTTTCCATTATAAAAGAGTTTGAAACCATTTTCAAGATTTTTTTGCTTTAGCACCAGACCATCGTGTTTCTTGCACACATGCCACATCTACATTCCGTTGTTTCATAATTTGTGCAAGTTCAGCAGCTTTTCCTGTTAAGGAACCAATGTTCCATGTGATTATACGAAGCTTTTCTCCATTTTGACGTTTGTTACACGAATAACTCCTTTCCATTATTTGGTTTTAGTTTTACAATGCCGACGACCGTCAGACGCACAACCCAATAAATTAAAAGCGTTGGGACCGCTTAAAACGGCAAAAGAAAGAACGCAAAACGAATGTTAAAACTAAACTAAAAGAATAAATAAAACTTAAATCTTAGTACTTAGCTTTATATCCAGAAACACACGGTAAACTCTGCTGTGGCATAATGTATTAAAGTTGCTGTTAATAGTTAAAAGAACGGTTTAAAAGAGATCATTAATAACTGACAACTGTCACCGCGATCTCGGGAAAAATTTCGTTTTCCCATGAATGTGACTGACTTTTATTTGATAATCATCAATCATTTTAAAAATCTGCTGTTAAAATATAATTTTCTAATCGATAGATTGATTTTTCGACACAATAAGTATATATTCTACAATCTTGAACAATATATGGAAACTTTAATCCATTAAAATCGCATGTCTGTTACGTGAAATCAGTCATGAATAGAGATATAAACTTGGCGCCAAGTACGGAAAAACCAATGGCATTTGAAAATTCAAAATGCGCGAGCACCTCCACAAGAAATGACGTCACGGGCCGGAAAATCAATAGTAAGGGAGGCCAAAATCAAGTTGGTGGTTGAGACCGTTGATTTAGTTAATGTGTGATAAAAATGGCAAAGGCTGTTTTTTTACAAGAAAGGTAAATCATATAAAAAATATCGTGCGTGCGAGTAGTGCCGATAAATTTAAATTTGGCGGTTATTTAGGGAAATCAAGTGGAAAATGTAGAGTGTAAGGGCAATGCACCGGATATTTGACTGTTATATTCGTTCAAGGACGATTTATATATTGGGTTAAAAGTTATCTTTTTTCCTCCTCTTCCGAAAGCTGCATATAAAAAATTTAACTACTTGTCCTGTCCCAACAGAAAACCTGATATTCCACGACTAACCTAAGAAAATTTTCAAGTAGATGCCGGAAAATAATTTTTAAGTATACTAATAAAGTTGCTAATTTAAAAAACATAAATCGTATATCAAAGTATGAATACATTAAATGGCTAGTAAGGATAGTGGGGAAAATTTTATTAGTCATTGGGGTTGATATGAGTGAATAGTAAAAACCGGAGGGTGATTTTTATTAGCTCTTATTGTTAGTGGTAAAGTACTTGTAATACGTAGGTTTACCTGCACAAAATTAGTCAGACGTAAGTTTTGATGTTTTTTGATGGATTTAAAAAAAATTGTAAGTACTAAGTTTACTGTATTAATTACTTTAAATACTTCTTGAACAAATAAGAGGAGCTAAACGAACGCTTTTGCATGTGTTTCGTTTACTTATCATTAGCAATAGGGTATTTCCATAATTTTTGACCCCCGATTGACATAAAACTCTAGTTTAACTCTAGTTTAAAAATCGCTACAACTTGTACAATTTATGTATGGCTACAGAAGATTTGGGGGTGGATATTAGGTACTTGGTCATTTTTCCCTACTAGTCATGGAAAAGGCGCTGTCGATGGCATTGGTGCAGTTGTTATGAGAACATTGTGAACTTCAGTTAATGCTCGAGAAACTATTCTTAACACACCACGAGATTGTTTCGAATTTTTAAACAAGAAGAGATTAGAGAACGTCAAAATTTTTTATCTATCAAACAAAGATATTACAAAATACCAACAGCTGCTGGATAACACGATGGGAGAACATAAAACCCATCAAAAATCTACAAGGGAAGCACCATTTCAAAAAAGCTTATGATACAGCAAATTGCATCTATGGTGGTCGTACGGTTAGTTCTAAATTAAAAAAAACATGTCTTAAATTCTGATTTTGGTCTCTTTTATTCATAGCTAACTTTAATAAAATGATTTTGATTAAAACAGATCTTTTTTCTCACTTGAAAACTTGTAAATTCATATAGTGTCGCGCCCGTTACAAAAAGTTGTTGCACCCGTTACATTTTTATATGAAATTAAAAAATTCCTAACAAAATATATGTGATTTTTAAGTATGCAGTTATGTGAGAGCACTATCAGAGTCTTATTTAAAAAATTATTACTGGTTACTTTTATCCAAAATTTTATAAGATCAACATTCAAAATCAACAGCACCGCATTTGTCCATTTTCTAATGTCGCACCCGTTACGCGATTCAGATCAATGTATAATAATTTTAACAATAGATTTTAAAAAGATTTTTTTTGAATCAAATATCTAATTTTGTATACAATTTTTGTTCACGAATAATTTTCGATAATATTGAGTCAGACATATAAAGATCTTTAATAATCATAGTGTCATTGTCGCACCCGTTACAATGGAAATACCCAATATTAAATATAATACGGTGCACAAAGAATGCTCTTTTCATTTGTATAATATTAAAGATAGAAGATAGCTTTGTAACGTCTTTTTGAGTTATGATAAAGAGGGCGGAAGCTTTAAAGCTTATGCAAATATTAAATGTATGAAGTTCCGTTCATTAAAGTTCAAAAATGACTGAAGCTCAAGGATTAATCTCACTCGGATGTAGTGTTAAATTATTAAAGCTTTTGCGACGTTGAACATACAGTGATTTCTAACCAAATTTTGATTTATTTACAATTCAGGAGTTATTTCGAATAGCATGGCAAGTCTTCAGGGTATTCTGTTTAGGCAGTAAAACACTCTGTTTATCCAATAACCCTCTTATTGTGAGAATTATTACTTTAAACGGCAAGAAAATTATTTTTAATGGCCAATTTAGTTTTTAATTAATTACAGTCAAACCTCGATAAGCCGAATTTTTGATAACTTGAACCTGTTTCCCTAGGACTTGCATAAGCAATTTCAACGTTAATGTTTTTATATCGATAACTCGAATTTTGACAACTCGAATTATTTTTAATTTTCCTTCAACTTTGACTTATCGAGGTTCGACTGTATATAGAAAATTTCATACATTTACCTATAGCTTTTTTATGCAGTTGTTTTTACCTCTACATAATCAAGCTTTTAATTACCTTATAATTTTACTTAGAGAATTTTAGGCAATATTTAATCGTAAATTAAAGAATTGATTAATTTTAATTTTTTGTTTAATAAAACAGTTAATTGAACGATAAAGTTTACTTTTTCCCAGTGGAAAATAATCAATCTGTACGTCGTACATTGATTTGCTGATTAAAAGCATATATCAAAGTTGTAAGTACTTAGGAGATGTGTAAATCCTTTTTGGGTGTGTGAATTAAACAAAAAACAATTTACATTACAATGCAAATCATGTTTTTTAGAGTGAAATCGATTTCAAAACTTTTTATACTTAAAAGCAGTGGATTCTGGGGGCTTTCATTTGACGTAAACAGTTGTCGAGGAAACTTTTAATTAGTTCAAAATATGAACAAATCAGTTATTCATTGAAAGGTTCTAATTGTTGAGATGTGAGCCTTTTTTTTGTTGTCTAATAATTTAATTTAGATAAAAATAATTGTTCTATAATACTAAATTATTCGTCACACAATAGATTTTTAGTTAGTGATATTTTATTTGAAACAAATAATTTCTTTACTTCTAACTTAATAGAAAAAATTATTTCTTAATTATTTTAAATAAAATGATTCAAAAACCGTTAATAAAATAATTATGACTAATTTTTTTTATTATGAGTGAAATTGAAAGAGATTATATGATACGTTTGTCCTAATATTAAAAATTTCAATTTATAAACGAAATTTAAATTGTCGTATTTAATGGGTAAATGAAGTAGGCCACACATTGGAAGCAGGTGTGTTAAAACCCATACCTGCTTGTGTGGCTATCATCCTGCCTCCACCTGCTTCAATTTTCAAGTTAGCCACACTTACGGTTTTCGAGATATTTCAAAAAGAAATTCTGTGGCCAACTTCTGACTTGGCCACACTTTAGAAGCAGGTTTCATAAAACTCATACCTGCTTGTGTGGCTATGTTTCCACATTATCCTGCTTCAAACCGCAAGTCAGCCACACTTACCGTTTCGGAAATATTTGATAATAATTTTTGTGGCCAACTTCTGACTTGGCCACACATTGAAAGCAGGTTTCATAAAACTTATAGGGGGAAAGTGGCATGAAACAGCCAGTTTTAAAAACAGGGATAAATAATATAGAAGGACATAAATAAATCAATTTTTTTTTTAAATCTGTAATTGTTCATGCATTTATGTACGTAATGTCATAAAACATTTTTCAAAATTAACGATATTTTTCGACTTCTAATCATTTATAAAAAAAATAAAATTTGGCTTTTACATAACCTATAGGTATTGAAACAGCCAACCCAATTTTTGAAAAAGCCATGTTCTTATTACAAGATTAAAACTGCACATTAACGAAGATATTATTTAATAATAATCTTAAGCTATAATTTTAGATCTTATATAATTATAAAACGTTTTAAATAACGCAAACTCTCGATAAAATATTTACTTACATAAATCTAAGAAACTGTCAAAAAATTTGACGTTTGAGATCAATCATTGCAAAAAATTAAAAACGTTTTTAGCAAAAATAATGCAATTTCCTTTTATGCCACAGGATTTATATGCCCAACCATTACAATTTTGCATCGGTACCACTCTTGATTGCTGTTACTACAATTATTATTGCATTTTATGGAATTAAAAGGTGGCTGTTTCATTACACTGCAGTCCGGCTATTTCAAAACATATTCTCTCAAGAAACCAAATCTCGAAAATTACTATGAAATCAAAGATTAGTCTACAAAATATATACGTTATTAGAAGGCCTAATATATCTATAAAATTATAGTGTAATCATATTATTATTAGTTTTGTACGTATAGGCGTTAGAAAACAAATAAACTGAACTCAAAACCTTACTTTTTGACGACAAAATCTTCAATACGTTGTATCGGCGCCGTTTATTGACGGTGAACGGTCAAATTTTTGTGGGGGATATCTGGCTAGTGTTGCTATCTTAAAATAATAATACATAAACGATTCGTATGAAAACTACCGCGTAATTGATAATGGCTGTTTCAAAACTTGGCTGTTTCATGCCACTTTCCCCCTACCTGCTTTTGTGGCTATGCTTCCACATCATCCTGCTTTGCATTTTAATACAGCAACACTTATTATTCTTTAAATAATATTAAAAACGTAATTTTAATTTTTTTAAATATTTTAAAAAACATAAGTACGTGCGTCATTTTTCCAAAATTAGTATCTATAATTGAAATTAATTATATTTACAAATTGTTTTATTGTTTTATTAAATATAATACATATGCTTAAAAGATGCGGGCGAAACGATGATAAAAAAATAAGCTTTTTTAAACCGCCAACTTAATTTTATATGACACTTGATAGTGTTATAATAAACTTATTGTCGGCATTCACAGATTTGTTGATAACGGTTCATCTTTGTTCAAAAAATTAAATATATACCTATCTAAATGTAGTTTTAATCTTTCCATCGACTGGCATTTTTCATTGAGCAAAAAATGTACAAAATCGGTTAACATTTTCTATTTATTATAGGCAACAACAAAATATATACATACATATACATATGTATAATTATTTTAAAATTATAACATCAATCATTTAAAATTTGTTAAAATAATAGATAAATACTAATAATATTATGCAAATTTAAGTGAAAGTAAAAGTATAAAAAATAAGTTTTCTAAAAACACTATTCTAACGAGGTATAATTTTTAATTCTCATTATTAACAGAATAATTTGAAATCTACGTTGTAAGCCAATGGTTTTTAATAAACTTAACACTACAAAATTAGCAAAAATAGTAATGGTAGATAAAAAGTTAGTCGGGCTAATTATGAGTATTAAAATTTAAGCAGCTGATATTCTACATTAAATTAAAAAATAATGTTATTCGTATTAATAGACCGAAGGTAACAAAATTCTAAAATGATAAGTTAACGTAATAATTGTACACCAAACAAATATTAATTAGTTTATAATACATTTGGCAATAACGCCACAATATAAAACTGTTAATACTTTTTCTTTCTTTAACGTGTAATATAAAACTTTAATAACAAATCCTGACCAACGCGAAATTTTTATCGGCATTAAAGATACCGATACGAATTTAAACAAGACATCGAAACAGACATTGACCTTGCTTTAGCTTATTCTGGTTTCTATTGTATGAGATAAATATTTTATTAGGTTTTATGCGCTGACAACACGTTAGGTGTATTAATTACTCCTGTATAAATTTACTTTTTTTAAAAGATATATTAAAAAAATATATGAATATAGCTATGTATATAAACTTGAGTTAACTATCAAAGTAAAAGAAATTAATTATATATTAACGAGTACAATAGAAGAAAATTTTTCACAGAAACCATATAGAGTCCATTATAATTCAGTTTAATCATAAGTACTTAATGTACGTTAATAGTCAAAAATAAAAAAAATACGAATTAATTATATTTCGTACTAAATGTAAATTGTAAATTAATTAATTTGTATTACATATACTAATTTTGGAAAAATGACGCACGTACTTATGTTTTTTAAAATATTTAAAAAAATTAAAATTACTTTTTTAAAATTATTTAAAGAATAATAAGTGTTGCTGTATTAAAATGCAAAGCAGGGTGATGTGAAAGTATAGCCACACAAGCAGGTATAAGTTTTATGAAACCTGCTTCCAATGTGTGGCCAAGTCGGAAGTTGGCCACAAAAGTAATTGTCGAATATTTCCGAAACGGTAAGTGTGGCTGACTTGCGGTTTGAAGCAGGATAATGTGGAAACATAGCCACACAAGCAGGTATAGGTTTTATAAAACCTGCTTCCAAAGTGTGGCCAAGTCAGAAGTTGGCCACAGAATTTCTTTTTGAAATATCTCGAAAACCGTAAGTGTGGCTAACTTGAAAATTGAAGCAGGTGGAGGCAGAATGATAGCCACACAAGCAGGTATAGGTTTTAGCACACCTGCTTCCAATGTGTGGCCTGCTTCATTTACCCGTATTTAATAGTGTTTGGAAGTTTTGTTAATCCCATAATTTATCAATTTACGTACCACGTTTATAGACACGTTGAGTAGATAAGAGCTTTTAATGCTTTTGAAAACAATGGAGTAAAACCAAAAGGAAGTGCGGTGTTTAGTAATGCAATTTAACTAGGAAATGGATTACCTAAGGGAATTCGAATATACTTAAAGAAAACGGTTTATACGTGATCTCCTAAATTCAAAGAAAATAGTAAATATCAGGAAAAATTATATTTGACATGCAAACTTATTAGTTTTATTTAAATAATATTGAAATAAATCTAATTTAGTATAATTTTCATGTTAAAAATATATTGTTTACATTAGAAGCACTTCTTGAAGTTTTCGAAACGATAAAAATAATTTAAATTTACTTTGAATTTTATCGATATTAATCAAGTATAACGATCGAGACTCATTGTATGATTTTTAAAAACAATATTAAAAGTGAACATTAATTAGTAGATATTTAAGAGCATTTAATTAATAATTAAACGAACTTACCTAAGTGAAGTTCTATTATAATTATACCAAGTGCTTCGTCCGAAAAGATTAGTAACCTGAAATGTTTATATCACATGTAGTAACACGCCCGTGTTGCCACTCATTCACTAGATTTGACAGTAAAAAATAAAAACTGTCGTGTTGGCGTCTCTGCACTGACGTCAACTGCCCCTTCTTTGGTGCATATTTCATTTCTTTTAGAGTTCCTTTAATTCTGATATTTCCTGGAACCGCTCGTTTTGGGAACCGTTAGAGTTCGGGTGGGAGGGTGTTACTAATCTTTTCGGACGAAGCACTTGGTATAATTATAATAGAACTTCACTTAGGTAAGTTCGTTTAATTATTAATTATACTCGTGCTTCGTCCTCAAAATTAGTAACCTGAAATGTTTATATCACATGTAGATCTTGAGAGTTTAGGTTCCGGAAATAACCCTGCCAGTATCCTCTTAGGATATTATCAGTTGTTCTCTGGCTTGTCTAGTTTATTTTTATTAATATTAACTAGAAATTTGCCGCTTCGCGACTAACTTCTAGGCAAAATCGCATTCGCGATTTTGCTAAACGCTATCGCGTTTAAGGCCTTCGGCTCCTAGAAAAATTCAAAATTTGTCAGTATTTCTTGACATTTTGATTTTTCTTAAGGTCCGGTACTTCTAGGCAAAATCGGTTGGCGATTTTGCTGCATTTTTATTGTTAGAATCGATTCATTGTTATCCAATTTGACTTGTTTGCCGCTTCGCGGCTAACCTCTGGGCAAAATGGCTTTGCGATTTTGCAGCATTTTTGTTAATACCAATTTGTTGTTATTCAATGTGAACTTGTTTACCGCTTTTGATAAATGCTATCGCGTTTAAGACCTTCGGCTTCAAGTAAAATTCAAAATCTGTCAGTGTAAGTTGACATTTTGATTTTTATAAAAGCCCGGTACTTCTAGGCAAAATGGCTTTGCGATTTTGCTGCATTTTTATTGTTAGCATCGATTCATTGTTATCCAATGTGACTTGTTTGCCGCTCCGCGGCTAACTTTTGGGCAAAATCGCTTCGCGATTTTGCAGCATTTTTGTTAGTACCGATTTATTGTTATTCAATGCGAATTTGTTTGCCGCTTTGCGGCTATTTTCTGGGCAAAATCGCTTCGCGATTTTGCAGCATTTTTGTTAGTACCAATTTATTGTCATTTAATGTGAACTTGTTTGCCGCTTCGCGGCTAACTTCTACGCAAAATCGCATTGCGATTTTGTTGCATTTTTCGTTTCACTTACGCATCTCGTAACATAATTTAAATTTTAAAATTCTAATTAATATTATTTTTATTAATAATACTACAGAGCAATTTATTTAGTTTTACTCTCAATATCCAATCAACTTTTGCAAAATATTTTATCAAATGAGGGAAAATTTAAATAGATTAAAACCTCTTTTTCAGTTAACGCAATAACATAATTTTTAATTAAAAGAATATATCTATCATATACATATATAATAATATAATTAATTAAAATGAACAAAGGTAAGCATTTTTAAAATATAAGTAAAACACAGTTTTCTGAACATAAAATTAAGGTAACGAATTACCCCTTGTTAAAAATTATAAAATTATTCATGGGCGTACAGAAATATTTTGACTATAATCCGATTTTAGTTTGATTAAAATACATTTAGTGTTTTTCAAAACCTGGGCCTTCAAAGTGAGATGACGATACTTTTTACTTGGATAGTAGATAGCCGTAATCAGCTGCAAATACAGCATATACATTTTTGTTTATTATTAGCTCTAAAATACTTTTTTTCTAAACTGGTTTCGATGACCAGCGATGAGCGTTACGAATTTGGAGATTTTAGCCGACCCTACATTGTAAATATCAGCTTCTCGAACGTCCCTTAATTTGAGCGTTTAAAAGAAAGAAATTTAGTTTGTGATTTTAGTACAGTTTGTTTTTCGATGGGTTAGTTTATGTAAATACCTCTCTAAAATTCGTTGTTAATTTTGTTATGTGAAGTGTTGTTTGTTTCTTCAGTCAGTTATTTTGTACTACTATAAAAATAAAATTGAGTATGTCTGAGATAAGACATGAGAACCATTAAAAATGTTGTATTTCGCTAAATAAAATATTTTATTTCGTAGCGTAAAAGTTCGTTTTAAAAGTGTTACAGAATTGGTCGCCTTGGCTTCCTCGCATACGAGTTTTAAGGTTTCAAAAGCCACTCTGTTTACGCAAATCTGCCCGTTAATTTCTTAATTTCGGAAATATTAGCAATCAAAATTACCGAAAATGTCCGCCTTTTAAGATTTTGCAAAGCTCCCGGTGGTTTGCGCCTTTCAAAATTTCATATTTCCAACCCATAATGCTTTGAATTCAATTTAAACATTTTTTTGTTTCATAACGGTTAAAGACGGAAGAAACAATACCTTCATTAAGAAAAACGTCTGTCCAAGAAGAAAACCTCTTGTTACTCATTATTGGAGAGTATTTTCAATACATAATTTAAAAGGAATAAAATAATTATTTGTAGTGATAGTAAAAAATGTAAATCGACGTTTTAAAATTGCAAGTAGGCGATCGAAGACGCTAATTTAAATAAATATGTACGAAACTGCAAAATTAATAATTAATCCATTTTATGCATTTTGTAATCAAATTTGTTAAAACTAATTTACTAATTTATGTTGGGGTGTGTCTTTAACCCCCCGAACTTGTATGCCGCATTAAACATACCTCTACGTTAGGAATTCCACCCAATTTTTTTAGGAGGCCCTGAGGGCCGAACTTCTAAAGTAAAATTTTTGTAAAATGAACAGTAAGAAGCACTCTTTTTCGGGCTTTCCAGCAAATCTTAAAAATGACGATGGGAATAGTTAATTCAATGTATTGCATTTCGTGGAGTCCTCCAAGGTTATTTGGTAACGTAACAACGGTCGCCTTTAAAGGTGTCGTCGAATTCCTGGCGCGAAGCCCTACGTAGGCCTGGTGTCTTCAAAGATGACTCTTAGCATCGCAAAGACCGCTCTTTCTATCTGCGCAAACCCCACCTTTCTATTGTTATTAGTTTCGGTGATATTAGCAATCAAAGGTACATCAAAATGCATAATTTGTATAATAATAAATTTCCTTTATCTGTCAGATGAAACGTCAAATTTTCAAAACTCGTGCGCGAGCCGTTAATTTTTTCTTATTAATCTAATATCTCGAGAACCCCTTAACCGATTTACAAAACTTTTTTACATGAATCTGGAAGATCTCATGACACTTTCGTTCGCTTTATGTTGGGGTCTATCTTCAACCCCTAAGCCGGTATGCTGCATCAAACATACCCCTATTTCAGAAATTCCGCTTAATTATTTACGGGGTCCTGAGGGCCAAACGCCTAAAGAATTTTTTTTTTTTAATTAACAGTAAGAAGCGCTCTTTTTGGGCTTTCTAGCGAATATAAATTTAACCCTTTTAAAAATTCCAAGTCTTAGATATGACGATGGAAGAATTAGAAATGTTGTATTTGGTGAATTAAAATGATGTCTTCCGTAGCGTAAAACGATCGCTTTCAAAGGTGTTGGTAAAAATCGAGGCGGAGCCCTACGCAGCCCTAATGTCCTGAAAGATGACTATTAGCATCTAAAAGACCGCTCTTTCTACCTGCGCAAACCCCAATTTTCTATCGTTTTTAGTTTCGGAGATATTAGCTATCAAAATCGCCAAAAGAGCCCGTTTTTAAGATTTTTGCGGAGCCCCAGGGCTCTGCCCCATTTAAAATTTAACTTTTCCTACGTAAAATAACGCGTGCTATTCGAATTTAAATATTTTACGCAGCTTGCGGCTACCGTTTTCGAGTAATTAGAGTTTGAAATAATTGCTCGCATCTGGGGCCTTCCAGGGCGGTATTTTTAAAAAACAAAAATAAAGGTCCGATAGGGCAGCTCTTGATGTGGTTTCCATAGAGAAAACTTTTTTTGATTCGAGTACGGCAAATAGCCGAAAATCGCATTTGAAAAAAAAGTGGAGGGAGATTTTTTGCGCAGAAACGGTCCTTTGGAGGTGGATATCTCGGCCCCCGATAGAGCTATCGCGGCGCACAAAAAATCAAAACGTGTGCCTTTAACGGGGCTACCACATATCCAAAATTCAACCCTCTACCTCCATCCTCCTCCCCTCCAGAACGATTCGCGCAAGCAAAATCGAAATAACTAAAAATAGTGCCCCCCTAAGCCCCCCTCAAACCCCCTTCAAAACTTGTCGATTGTAATTTGCCACCTTCGTACCAAATTTGAATGGTCAAGGTCCAAAAACGTGGACGCTATCTCGAAAAAGCTTAAAAGTTGAAAGTTTTTTTATAAGTATATAACTAGAAGTTTGCCGCTTCGCGGCTAACTTCTAGGCAAAATCGCATTCGCGATTTTGCTAAACGCTATCGCGTTTAAGGCCTTCGGCTCCTAGAAAAATTCAAAATATGTCGGTATTTTTTTGATAAACGCTATCGCGTTTAAGACCTTCGGCTTCTAGTAAAATTCAAAATTTGTCAGAATTTTTGTTAACATTTTGATTTTTCTTAAAGTCCGGTACTTCTAGGAAAAATCGCTTTGCGATTTTGCTGCATTTTTATTGTTAGCATCGATTTATTAATATCTAATTTGACTTGATTGCCGCTTCGCGGCTAACCTCTGGGCGATTTTGCAGCATTTTTGTTAGTATCAATTTGTTGTTATTCAATGTGATTTTGTTTACCGCTTTTGATAAACGCTATCGCGTTTAAGACCTTCGGCTTCTAGTAAAATTCAAAATCTTTTGGTGTTTGTTGACATTTTGATTTTTATAAAAGTCCGGTACTTCTAGGCAAAATCGCTTTGCGATTTTGCTGCATTTTTATTCTTAGCATCGATTCTTTGTTATGCAATGTGACTAGTTTGCCGCTCCGCGGATAACTTCTAAGCAAAATCGCTTCGCGATTTTGCAGCATTTTTGTTAGTGCCGATATAATGTTATTCAATGCGAACTTGTTTGCCGCTTCGCGGCTATTTTCTGGGCAAAATCGCTTCGCGATTTTGCAGCATTTTGTTGGTACCGATTTATTGTCATTTAATGTGAACTTGTTTGCCGTTTGCGGTTAACTTCTAGGCAAAATCGCATTGCGATTTTTTGCATTTAGCTTCACTTACGCGTCTCATAACATAATTTAAATTTTTAAAATTCTAATTAATATTATTTTTATTAATAATACTACAGAGCAATTTATTTAGTTTTACTCACAATATCCAATCAACTTTTGCAAAATATTTTATCAAATGAGGAAATTGAAATAGATTAAAACCTCTTTTTCAGTTAACGCAATAACATAATTTTTAATTAAAAGAATATATCTATCATATACATATATATAATATAATTAATTAAAATGAACAAAGGTAAGCATTTTTAAAATATAAGTAAAACACAGTTTTCTGAACCATAAAATTAAGGTAACGAATTACCCCTTGTTAAAAAATTATAAAATTATTCATGGGCGTACAGAAATATTTTGACTATAATCCGATTTTAGTTTGATTAAAATACATTGAGTGTTTTTCAAAACCTGGGCCTTCAAAGTGAGATGACGATACTTTTTACTTGGATAGTAGATAGCCGTAATCAGCTGCAAATACAGCATATACATTTTGTTTATTATTAGCTCTAAAATACTTTTTTTTCTAAACTGGTTTCGATGACCAGTCGATGAGCGTTACGAATTTGGAGATTTTAGCCGACCCTACATTGTAAATATCAGCTTCTCGAACGTCCCTTAATTTGAGCGTTTAAAAAGAAAGAAATTTAGTTTGTGATTTTAGTACAGTTTGTTTTTCGATGGGTTAGTTTATGTAAATACCTCTCTAAAATTCGTTGTTAATTTTGTTATGTGAAAGTGTTGTTTGTTTCTTCAGTCAGTTATTTTGTACTACTATAAAAAAGAAAATTGAGTATGTCTGAGATAAGACATGAGAACCATTAAAAATGTATTTCGCTAAATAAAATATTTTATTTCGTAGCGTAAAAAGTTCGTTTTTAAAAGAATTGGTCGCCTTGGCTTCCTCGCATACGAGTTTTAAGGTTTCAAAAGCCACTCTGTTTACGCAAATCTGCCCGTTAATTTCTTAATTTCGGAAATATTAGCAATCAAAAATTACCGAAAAAAGCCCGCCTTTTAAGATTTTTGCAAAGCTCCCGGTGGTTTGGGCCTTTCAAAATTTCATATTTCCAACCCATAATGCTTTGAATTCGAATTTAAACATTTTTTTTGTTTCATAACGGTTAAAGACGGGAAGAAACAATACCTTCATTAAGAAAAACGTCTGTCCAAGAAGAAAACCTCTTGTTACTCATTATTGGAGAGTATTTTCAATACATAATTTAAAAGGAATAAATAATTATTTGTAGTGATAGTAAAAAATGTAAATCGACGTTTTAAAATTGCAAGTAGGCGATCGAAGACGCTAATTTAAATAAATATGTACGAAACTGCAAAATTAATAATTAATCCATTTTATGCATTTTGTAATCAAATTTGTTAAAACTAATTTACAAAAATTTAATATTTAGTAACGTTTTTAGTAAGTATTCTAATAGTTTAATATTAAAACCGCATAAATAAATTGCTTTGTATAATTAGAATTAATTTCATTCATCTGGCAGTTCAACGTCAAATTTTGAAAAATTCATAAACGCGGGGCGATCCGTCAATGCCTTTAAAATCTAATATCTCGAGAACCTCTGAACCGACTTATAAAAACTTTTTATTTCAATCTGTAAGACCTGATGACTGTTAGCATCTCAAAAGACCGCTCTTTCTATCTGTGCAAACCTCACCTTTCTATTGTTATTAGTTTCGGAGATATTAGCAATTAAAAGTACATCAAAATGCATAATTTGTAGAATTATAATAAATTTCCTTCTGTCAGATGAAACGTCAAATTTTCAAAACTCGTGCGCGAGCCGTCAATTTTTTCTTATTAATCTAATATCTCGAGAACCGCTGAAGCGATTTACAAAAACTTTTTTTTACATGAATCTGGAAGATCTCATGACACTTTCGTTCGCTTTATGTTGGGGTCTATCTTCAACCCCTAAGCGGGTATGCTGCATCAAACATACCCCTATTTCAGAAATTCCGCCTAATTATTTAGAGGCTCCTAAGGGCCGAACGCCTACAGAAATTATTTTTTAAAACTAACAGTAAGAAGCGCTCTTTTTTGGGCTTTCTAACGAATATAAATTCAACCCCTTTTAAAAATTCCAAGTCTTAGATATGACGATGGGAAGAATTAGAAATGTTGTATTTGGTGAATTAAGATAATATCTTCGGTAGCGTAAAAATGATCGCTTTCAAAGGTGTTGGTAAAAAAATCGAGGCGGAGCCCTACGCAGCCCTAATGTTCTGAAAGATGACTATTAGCATCTAAAAAGACCGCTCTTTCTACCTGCGCAAACCCCAATTTTCTATCGTTTTTAGTTTCGGAGATATTAGCAATCAAAAAACACCAAAAAAAGGCCGCTTTTTAAGATTTTTTTGCGGAGCCCCCGGGGCTCTGCCCCATTCAAAATTTAACTTTTCCTACGTAAAATAACGCGTTCTATTCGAATTTAAATATTTTAGGCAGCCTGCGGATATCGTTTTCGAGTAATTTAAGTTTGAAATTTTGCTCAAAGCTGGGGCCTTCCAGGGCCGTATTCTTAAAAACAAAATAAAGGTCCGATAGGGCAGGTCTTGATTTGGTTTCCATAGAGGAAACTCTTTTGATCCGAGTACGGAAATAGCCGAAAATCGCATTTGAAAAAAGGGGGTAAAATTTCTTGCGCAGAAACGGTTCTTTGGAGGCGGATATCTCGGCCCCGATAAAGATATCGCGGCGCACAAAAATTAAAACGTGTGCCTTTAATGGGGCTACCACATATCCAAAATTCAACCCTTTACCCCTTCCTCTCCTCCAGTGCGATCCGCGCAAGAAAATTAAAATAACTAAAAATAGTGCCCCTAAGCCCCTCGAACCCTTCAAAACTTTTGTCGTAATTTGCCACCTTCGTACCAAATTTGAATGGTCTAGGTCCACTGGACGCTATCGGAAAACTCGAAAAGTCTATTTTTATAAGTATATAAACTAGAAGTTTGCCGCTTCGCGGCTAACTTCTAGGCAAAATCGCATTCGCGATTTTGCTAAACGCTATCGCGTTTAAGGCCTTCGGCTCCTAGAAAATTCTAAATTTGTTGGTATTTTTTTGATAAACGCTATTGCGTTTAAGATCTTCGGCTTTTGGTAAAATTCAAAATCTGTCAGTGTTTGTTGACATTTTGATTCTTCTTCCAAGTCCAGTACTTTTAGGCAAAATCGCTTCGCGATTTTGCACCATTTTTATTGTTAATACCGATTTATTGTCATTCAATGTGAACTTGTTTGCCGCTTCGCGGCTAACCTCTGGGCAAAATCGCTTTGCGATTTTGCACCATTTTTGTTAGTACTGATTTATTGTCATTCAATGCGACTTGTTTGCCGCTTCGCGGCTAACCTCTGGGCAAAATCGCTTCGCGATTTTGCAGCTTTTTTGTTAGTACTGATTTATTGTCATTCAATGCGACTTGTTTGCCGCTGTGCGGCTAACTTCTAGGCAAAATCGCTTCGCGATTTTGCTGCCTTTTTAATGTTAATACCGATTTATTCTCATTCAATGTAAATTTGTTTGCCGCTTTGCGGCTAACTTCTGGGAAAAATCGCTTTGCGATTTTGCTGCATGGTTCGCTTCGCTTACGCGTCTCGTAACATAATTTAAATTTTTAAAATTAACGCAATAACATAATTTTTAAAGCCTTCTTGTTGTTTTATTATATTAATTATTCATGATGTATCTATGTGTTGATTGCTTATACTGGTAGAAGTTCTTTGGGAAGAGGATATTAAATTTTGTATTCTATTAACTTAAAATTATTTAAAAGATTTAGTTCAACAAATAAAGTATAGATTGGTTTTAACAAAAGTTTATTTAATAAACAACAATGTCTTCATATTATGAAATATGAATTAAAACGAATACAATACAATAATACAATAGCAAAATAATTTAATTTTTTGTTTAAGTACATGATCAATATATAATAATAGTTATAGGTTTAACTTTAATAAAAATACATTTAAAATATCATTTACGCCATTAAATAGAAAAAGAAAAGGCATATTATAATTAGAAATGGCCAGGAAAAAACGTATATTAATGTTGGAAAGAAGTTTATAAATTTCTAAATAATAAATGTATGCCAAACCTTGGCATGTACACAATAGAATAGGTTTTGAAACGCTAAAAATTGTGTTTTATTATTATACACTGTTCCATTAATGTGTTTATAACATACTCATAGTTTGCAATTTATCAGTGTACAAACATGCGCAGTTTCCAGTGATCTAGTTTACAATTTAGAAACAGAATTTAAAAATTAATTATTATTAAAATTTTGTAAAGGGGCCACATGCAAAGATATTTTATATGTATTATAAATTGCAAAAATTTTAACTATACTTATGAGATTAATAAAACGTCAGTGAACGAATAAAATTTTGTAAAAAAAATTGTTGAATGTACCATACAAAAAATTAATAACAATATCTTAAATTAGAATACTATTACAATCACGATAATTTTACAATGAATTATATCCTAAATGACTTTAGAACAATCTGTGTTTAATTAAAAGCAAAACAAAATCTAAATATCTTTCTTCTATTTTCTTATCTGGCAGCACCTGTAAAAAAAGGAGAAGGGCTGGAAGGGTGTGTAACGCGTCCGAGTGTGTAGTAGTGTGTGTATATGTACGTAAAGAAAATCGAGGAACAGGTAGCCGAACTAAAATTGAATACCGTAAGCGACAACATTTCGGATAGTTCTTGGTGGATGCGGTTTTACATCTGTGGTAATGAATAATTTAATATCTTGACCCGTTCGAACGCGAGATAAAGCGACGTAAATTTGACCGGCACTGAAAGCATCTGTTTCCAACGCGACTCCTACTTTTGAAACCGTTTGGCCCTGCGCTTTGTTAATCGTCATACAATACGCGAGTCTTACTGGGAATTGAACTCTTCTGAAATGTAGCCTCGTACCATTCGGCTCGTTATCTTTAAAATCGAATGCGAACCGCGATAGTACGACGCTACATCCATGTCGAGCAGCGTTCCCAGTAAGTATTTTGCAATACAGCAGGTCCTTACCCAAACGTTCTACGAGGAGGCGCGTTCCATTACAAAGACCGTTACGAATGTCGACGTTTCTCAAAAGGACTACAACCGAATTGGCTTTTAATTCTAAACGGTGCGGTGGAAACCCGGTCGGTGTTGTGTTATTCAAATTTTCCACGTCATGTATTGCGGCGTATGGTTCAAAAGTAAAGTCTTCTAGTGGCGTATCTGCCGAAAGATAAATTTCCGTGTTTCCAGGAAGCAATTCGATTATTTTTTGATTTATACTATCGACTTGCACGTTTAACGGAGCCAAAACTAATCTATCGCAAAGTGTTCCGATGTTCCCTAATGCAGTTTTTCCATCGAAAACGAAATCTATAAGGTCATCCAAACTGTTCACGCGCATGTTATCGGGAATTAATATTCTATCGGTTTCTCCCAAAAAGTTGGTGCCTTTTCCAATATCCTCTAACCAATTAACAAAATCGCGTTCTTCCAAAGAAACTCTCATATTAACGGTTAACCGTAAAATTTTAAAACTGTCGTATACTGGACTCTGTTGTATGCACGACGTAATTTGAGCCAGTAATCCGCCATCGCTTCCTCCCAACGGTACCGGTAGCAGTTGCTTAAAGTCTCCACCGAAGACCATAATTTTGCCCCCAAACGGTAATTGTTTACGGGATTCCGAAGTTGCCAAAGATCTTAACAGTCTATCGACTGTATCTAACGCGAACCTATGTAGCATCGAAATTTCGTCAACGATAATAACGTCGGCTTTTGCAATTCGTCTTGCTTGAATGCTTTCAGCGGACAAGGCAGAAACGCTATCTGCCTCTAAAGCGATCGGTACTTGAAAAGTCGCGTGCACGGTCGATCCATTATACAATAACGTTGCAGCAATTCCGGTGCTGGCGGTCGGTAGAATGTATTTCCGACGATTAATACATCTATAAATGAGCGCGTTATATAGATAGGTTTTACCCGTACCTCCCGAACCGGTAACGAAAAAAAACGGTAAATTTTATTGGTGGGTTGTTGCGAGAAAGCGCGTTCGACGATGTCGATTATCGATTTTGGTCTGAATTTAAACTGTCATAAAGATCAGGTTTGTCGAAACGATTGTCAGCGTGTGTCCCGTCGACATCGTCGTCTTCGTCATCGAATCGTGTTCGAGGAAAATAGAAATCGCGAATGTCATTGTCTGCGTCTGTAAAGTCAAAATTTTCCAAAGGTGCTGGTAGGCCAAATTCAATACACGATCTTCCGCTATAACCCAACGCTCTGTTAATTAAATACAACGCCTTTTGAATTCTTTCTTCGCGATGCGCGGCGTTTCGAATATTTTTTTCATTGTAAAAGTCGTTTTTAAAAGTGTTCCAAAGTTCTAAGGCGTTGTTACATAAACCGAAAACCAAAATTTGGACGAAAAGATATCTCATTTCGCGAGGATTTAGAGTTCTAGCTCCCTCTGCCAAAGTATTCCGCCAAACGTCAGAATCATCTAATATTCCAAGCGCTTTGGCGGCATCGACGAAATTGTTGTATTGCCTACCCTGAACGCAACGAAGTTCTTCAAAAGAGCGACTACCCACCACGTGCTGTAAAAGCAATCTCAACGCGAATGGTTCCCGATATCTAGGGGGAATCGGTTGAATTCGCGCAACAACATCTAGATTGTTTTTCCGACGTCGCCAATTGCCTGTTTTTAAATCAAAACAATACAATCTAGGAACATTAACGTATAAAATTTGGCGGGCCCGTTCGTCCTGTTTACACAATTCAAAGTATGCTACTAATTTTGAATTTCGAAATAAATTACGTCTAATACGATCCGCGACGCTCATTTCGTCACCTTCATCGAAAATTACTGGTTCGTTATTTGGTAAATGGATCGGTAATAATTGAACGGAATGGGACAGACGTACCACCGGATACCCGTATAGACGCATGAAAGCCTCCATTACCGACCGATAATTTGCCAAAAATATCATCCGAAATTCATTGTAGTCGACTATATTTGAATTTTGACGGCTTTCAAGACGTATATATTGGTAATCGGGTCCTTTTAAAGGATATTTCAACGCGTACTTCGCGCCTTGTCGACCGTATACCCATTCGACGTTATGATGGCAACCATACTTCATCAAAATATATGAATTATAAGGGACCACGTGAGAATTATTATACTCGATAAAATCATTGTTCACGATTTCTATATGGATTTCTCCACCGTCATTCGGCGCACGGCGTTTGTATTGACACGGACGATTATCATGTACGACGGTATAATTTGAAAATGGTCTCGGAAAATGTTTGCTACAAACGCCGTTAATTTGGCAATAATTACCGCATTTGTGTAGTTGTTTTTAATCACCAAATCTCTTAGTCGACGTTGCTTTTCAGCCCACTCCGACTTATCCTCGGGTTCGGGTAATTTTGGAATTTCTGCGCTAATATATTCGTCGACCGTTTGCGGAGTTCTTTCCAAATTCGCGATGGTGATCAACTTATGGGAGTGCGGTCCCCCCCTTTTTTGAAACTCCAAGCTTTTCATAAAGGCCACGCATTTTCCAAAAATGTTTTTCTTTTCTACGTCTGCTTGGAGTTTGCGCGATTTGTCCATCCAAATTCGCGTAACCACGTGAGGAGCATCCGTTGCCGATTCCGCATCCTGTTTATTTCGTTTAATTTCTGGACCACCCGGATCGTTTGTGAAGGTTAAAAAAAAGTGTGGTTGCCCTTTTTCGCGAAATATCGCGGCCGTATCAAAAAACTTTTTGCGGTAAAACGCACGACATCCTTTATAAGAACTCGGTGCCACCAAAACTTTTCCCAATTGTTCGCCAGGACGTAAACCGCGAGAAATAAAATCTAAAAGAGCCTCCGTCCCGATGATCCTTTTATTAATTTGGGTTCTTTTAATATGCGCGGCTACTTGTTGGTCGACTTTAAAACTCGCGTCGATTATGTATGTTTGGGTAAGCGTACCCAAATTGTATACGTGGTGTAAATTATGTATCGTGTCACGCAGTTGTAGTCGATACATGTAAAATTGTCGACACGAAACATATTGTCGGCCCGTTAGCGTATCCGTAATTTCGCCGTCATTCTCGATATTTTCGTTTTCGTTAGTCGTCTGTATTCGCGACGTGTTACGCGTCGCGAGTGGTATACCGTAATAATACCCGGTTTCGCCGCTCGGAAAAAGTATCGAATATGTACACGTGTCCGTATATTGATTCCACAAATCGAGTTTTGTAATCCGGTGGAATGTGTAGTTATGTGTATTCCTTCGCGATCCGGTGGTTCGCGTGTGCTTGAAACCCAAAGAGCACACATAGTGTCACCGTCCGGACGATTTACTTGGCGCGGATGTAATTGCCTGTCACGTAGGTTTTCCGGAACCTCCCGTTGATCTAAGAGAGTTAACCTCACGTGAGGAACTTCTTGACCATTATTTTGGGCGAGCTCGGCTTCGTACAAGTCTTTCATTTGAAAACACGCGCGCGCGAACGGATGCGATATCAAAAGTGTATTGTGTAATTGTCGAACGATGTCTTCTTTAAATTCGTGTTTTTGGAAAAAATCCGTATTAGCACGTGCTGCGACGGCGTCTTCGACGTTTAAGAAATATAAACTTAGAAAACGCGGGGTTTCGCCTTCGGGTGGAATCAAATCGCCGACGCAGTGTCGAAAGTCGCCGTTTAACAAACACACGGTTGATCCACGACCGGTCGCGATCTGTTGGCCTACTTGTAGAGAAGCGAACGACATTAACGAATTGTAGGCTTTGGCGTGATTACAAAAATCTCGCAAATATGGCTGTCGTCTTTCGGGGTCGCGTAATTTCCGAATGGTTTCCGGTAGTTCGGTCCACGGAGGTAACGCCACTTTCCCATTACTACAACATTTTGAAAAAGTTTCGAATTTAAAAGTAATGCCGAACAATGCGGGCATTTCTTATCGCCAAACATACCGCTGTCATAGTAATCGGGATAGTGATTGGCACTTATCCCAGCGCACCCAACTGTATTGTGTTTTCTGTAGCAAAGACGGACTTCTTTCGATACCGGGTGTGTGTTATTCGAATTTGATGGTGTAACGTTATGTGTTATGCGAGTACGTAGATTATACGGCGGTTGTATAACGTGTGTTACGTTCGAATCGAAAACGACGTCAATTTCGTTGCTTATGGCACGTGGTACATATGGGCAACTGTCACTCGATGTAAGATCTAAGACATGTTGCATTATTCGCGCCCGTTCTGCAACCATATCTAAATTTTGAAAAACCGTGACCCCATTTTCCATTAAATAGGATTCTGCAATTAAACATGTGTGAACGCCGCAATTGAACCCGTCCGTTTGTTGATTAAAATTACGTTCAATAACGAATTGAACGTTGTTATGTCCGTTTAGATCTCGAACCGCTTGCTGAATCCTATTTTTTATCGCCGGTGTAAAATGTGTATCGTTTTGCGTCGGGTCATATAAATGTACGTTGTCTTGCCGAAACTCGTATATCGCGATCATAAAATGCGGAGAATTAGTATGTATAATAATGACAGCCACCTCATAGTCGGAAGGCGTCCCGAAGCAACAGTTAATCGCGGATTCGATATTCTCTAACGCGGGAGTGTGTAACGCAGCCATATAATAGGGATCCACGACCACGACATTTCTTGAGCACCGCACAGATACACTACAGATGAAAGCGTAAACGCTACCTTCATCTAAAAAACGGCGTGGGTCCGAAATTGTTTGTAATATGTCGTCGCGAATGAGCCGACAATGAGACGCGATAGTTAAAGTCATGTTTGGGCGGGTGTTTGTGTATATGGGAGAAACTTTGGAAAGGAGCAACAAAAAAAATTATTAAAGTATATTTTTTAATAAAGAAAAAATTATTATCTCCATTTATTTCCAGTTCTTATTATTTTATTAATTTTTAATAAAACAACCTGTTTTTATGAGGTAATACAAATTTTGAAAAACAATAAATATCTTCATTTAGAAGTTGAGAATTTTTTACAAACAAACTTGTACTGTTCTTATTTTTGTGAAAAATGATTCTACTTCAAAACTTAACAAAGAAGTTAAAAGAATTAAGTTGTCAAAATTCAAAAATTATTACTATAAAATACTTAACATTGAGAGCTAAACCCTTCAGTTATTGTTTCTATGCAAAAAATAACTTTACAAAATTTGAAAAATATTCGCGGGGGTCACACTCAAAGAAAAAATTATTTGGTGGAATTGCCCATATACCTATATTAGTGTGTTCCAAAAACTCCATTTTTTTTACTCTCGCATACAAATTTAACGAAAACGTCAAAATAAAAATTTTGTCTTAATACCTGCACTTAATTCCAATTTTAAGACGTCCCTGTTCGAACTTAAGGATTTCCCATTTAAATAACATAGGAAAATGTTTTTTTAAGATTATTCACTCCACCAAAATATGTAATCTTTTTTTTCTTCGGAAAATGAATTTGAGATACTTTGTCAACCTTAAATTCTCTACAAAAAAATATTATTATAAAGTTTTATAAAAATATTTGTTTACAGGTAGTTTATATCCCATAACATAATAAAAGCAATTAAAAAATAAGATTTGATCAGTTTATAACTTTCTCACTATTAGTGATACAACAACTTTGTTGAAAAGTATTACTTAGGTAATGCATTGAAGTGATTATAAAATTGTTCTTTAACTTTTTGACTTATTTAAATTGTATAACCGTAAAAAAATTAAATTAAATTCAGGCAAGTTTAAACTTTGGAAATAAAAATATTAACAATAGGAAACAATTGACAAACAGATTTTTTGTAGAGAATTTATGAAAAAAAATCATTATATAGTTTGTGGCGTGAATAATGTTAAAAAAACATTTTCTTATGCTGTTTAAATGAGAAATCATTAAGTTTAATGAGGAACCTCTTAATTTGGAATTAAGAGCTAGGATCTTTATTCCGAGGTATTCTGCTATATTTTTATGTAAGGGCGAAAAAAATTGATTTTTTCTTAAAATAGCTTAACTTAATATATAATGATTACAGACCTTGAAGCAGAAGAACTAATGTCAAAATAATAATAACAATTTATGCGCATAGTTTGTGTTTAACTCACTAATAATAATTTCAGTTATTATGTGAAATATCTTTAAATGGTATTTGATTAGTGAAAAATTAACAGTATGAATCAAAATTAAAATTAAAATTAAAATAGAATTTGGTTAAATAGAATGGAAATAAATGGGTTTTTATATTTAAAAAGAATTTTAAATTTGAACTTACCAGTGAGATCGTCGACGACAGCTTGCTGTGGATGTCCTCTTCTGGTAGAAGAAGTTTCATCCAAGCTTCTTGAAACTATTCCAAAAGGAACTGCTTCAATGTCTTTATAAAGAATACACAATTAATTAAAATTAAGAAAAATATATAATATTAAAATTTTTATATGAAAATAAATCAAAGTAAAGAATAATTCTTAATTGAGCAAAAGTAAAATTATTTACCTTGATCTCGAACTGAGGTGGAGTGCGAGGGATGACTACGTTTTCTTGACGTTTTGGAGGACGCGAAAGAAGATAACGAATCTTCTTGAGTATAAACACTTACAAACGTCGACGAAGTTTTACACGAAACCGAGCTGGTAAATGAATTTGACGACGAAAATTCGGACGAGGATGAGGAATGGATTGAAACGTCTTCAGAATTTGCTGTCGATTCTTTTTCGGTGATGTTTGTAATATATCTATTACGGCGTTTTTTTTGAATTCGCCTTTTTTTTGAAGGCATGTTTGCTAATTTGTGTCGAGAGATACAAATCTACAGCATACAAAATAACCAACAAATAAAACTGAATTTAAATGGCGGGAAAGGATAGTGCGCAGGTCAAACAAACATTAGACCACGGGATGCAAGCTAATTTCGAAGACGTGCAATTAAAGAACTTACTGGCTTATAACGTGCCGATTTAGCCTATTCTTAACCTTAAAATTAAATACCTTTCCTCTAGTTCAGTTTAATCGAATGTGTTTACTGTTTACTCTTTAATTAGGAATTAAAATGGAAATGGAATATTTGTATTTTAATTTTGTGTGTTAATTAAATTAATAATAAATTGTTATCTTTTGTCATAAATTTAACCAAATATGTTTAAAAAGTGCTTGTGAAGTAGTGTCCCAAAGGATGGATTTTGCAAAATAAAATTAGCAGTTAAGTATAGGTACGTAAACAGATATAATACACTTAAGAAATTAGTTTTATTTTTAGTTACTACTTGGAGGGAAAAATAGATGAATACCATAAATTTACATACAAATCTTCAGGATAGTGTTAAAATTGTATATAAAACCACTAAGAAAAAAATTATTGCAGTAAATCTATCTAAGATTGCACAGCATATCAATAATTGCTACATATGGTTGAAATGAAGGTGCTATATATTCATACAAGGATCAATGAAATAAATATCGGACACTATACGTTTTTGAACTTTAGAGTGTGCTATTTGGTTTAATTTTTCTCCTTTACATGTATACATATTTGTTTACTTGTTTATATAGATATATCCCAGTTTAAATGGTGGAATTAATTTTAAATGATTTTATTTGACTTGTTAGTTACACGATTGATTTGGAATATTAATACATTTGTTATTGATTATATATTGATTTTATATTTGTACACTCTATAGTAAGTATTAAATGTCAAAACAAATTAATAAATATAATATAATGCATTAAATATTCTATACAATAAATAAATAAAATAATCATTTCCAGTTTATTTAATATTTGTGTATTTAAAATTGTTGTACAGTACTACCTTGGAATCTTACGAGGATTTGACAACTTCGTAAGATCTTGAGTGAAAGTATTAAAATTAGTTTCATTCGTCCCTTGGGTCAAAGTATTAGTGTGAAGGTTTGTCAGTAGATACGAAAAAATAGATACAACATGTATTATATAAAAAAGTTTTATTAAGATGCAAAAATTTTCATTGTTAGGTTTAATTCTTTGTTATTTAATGTTAACTGGAATTATTTGAATTAGATACTTGTCACACGAATACATAGTTACGCACATTAGAAACTTGGGCAGCAATAAAGGACTTCAGGTAGCCAGAAATTTTTTACTATTATAAAAAAATTTAAATAATTAAAAAAATAACTTCAGGTTAGGAAGAAAACTCATTATTGGAGAGCACTTTCGATACATAATTTAAAAGGAATAATAATCATTTGTAGTCATAGTAGTAAATGTAAATCGACGTTTTAAAATTGCAAGGTGCCCATTGAAGACGCTAATTTAAACAAATTAATGATTAATCGATTTTGTGCACTTTGTAATCTTTGTTAAAACTAATTTAATATTTGATATTTAGTAACATTTTCTAATAAGTATTCTAATAGTTTTAATATTAATCCCATTAAGAAACTGCGTTGTATGATTATAATTAATTTCGTCCATCTGACAGTTCAAACGTCAAATTTAGAAAATTTCAAAACTCGGGGTCGATCCGTCAATTCCTTTAAAATCGAATATCTCGAGAACCCCTGAACCGATTTACAAAAACTTTTTTTTAAATGAATCTGGAAGATCTCATGACACTTTCGTTCGCTTTATGTTGGGGTCTATCTTCAACCCCTAAGCCGGTATGCTGCGTCGAACATACCCCTATTTCAGGAATTCCGCCTAATTATTTAGAGGCTTCTAAGGGCCGAACGCCTAAAGAATTTTTTTTTAATTAACAGTAAGAAGCGCTCTTTTTTGGGCTTTCTAGCGAATATAAATTTAACCCTTTTAAAAATTCCAAGTCTTAGATATGACGATGGGAAGAATTAGAAATGTTGTATTTGGTGAATTAAAATGATGTCTTCCGTAGCGTAAAAACGATGGCTTTCAAAGGTGTTGGTAAAAAAATCGAGGCGGAGCCCTACGCAGCCCTAATGTTCTGAAAGATGACTATTAGCATCTAAAAAGACCGCTCTTTCTACCTGCGCAAACCCCAATTTTCTATCGTTTTTTGTTTCGGAGATATTAGCAATCAAAAAACACCAAAAAAATCTTGTTTTTTAAGATTTTTTTGCGGAGCCCCCGGGGCTCTGCCCCATTTAAAATTTAACTTTTCCCACGTAAAATAACGCGTGCTATTCGAATTTAAATATTTTACGCAGCTTGCGGCTACCATTTTCGAGTAATTAGAGTTTGAAATAATTGCTCGCATCTGGGGCCTTCCAGGGCGGTATTTTTAAAAAACAAAAATAAAGGTCTGATAGGGCAGCTCTTGATGTGGTTTCCATAGAGGAAACTTTTTTTGATTCGAGTACGGAAAATAGCCGAAAAACGAATTTGAAAAAAAAGTGGAGGGAGATTTTTTGCGCAGAAGCGGTCCTTTGGAGGCGAATATATCGGCCCCCAATAGAGCTATCGCGGCGCACAAAAAACGAAAACGTGTGCCTTTAATGAGGCTACGACATATCCAAAATTCAACCCTCTACCTCCTTCCCTCTCCCCTTCAGATCGATCCGCGCAAGAAAAATCGAAATAACTAAAAAAAGTGCCCCCCTAAGCCCCCCTCGAACCCCCTTCAAGAGTTGTCATTCGTGATTTGCCACCTTCGTACCAAATTTGAATGGTCAAGGTCCAAAAACGTGGACGCTATCTCGAAAAAGCTTAAAAGTTGAAAGTTTTTTTATAAGTATATAACTAGAAGTTTGCCGCTTCGCGGCTAACTTCTAGGCAAAATCGCATTCGCGATTTTGCTAAACGCTATGGCGTTTAAGGCCTTCGGCTCCTAGAAACATTCAAAATATGTCGGTATTTTTTTGATAAACGCTGTCGCGTTTAAGACCTTTGGCTTCTAGTAAAATTTAAAATTTGTCAGACTTTTTTGACATTTTAATTTTTTTTAAAGTTCGGTACTTCTAGGAAAAATCGCTTTGCGATTTTGCTGCATTTTTATTGTTAGCATCGATTCATTAATATATAATTTGACTTGTTTGCCGCTTCGCGGCTAACCTCTGGGCGATTTTGCAGCATTTTTGTTAGTATCAATTTGTTGTTATTCAATGTGATTTTGTTTACCGCTTTTGATAAACGCTATCGCGTTTAAGACCTTTGGCTTCTTGTAAAATTCAAAATCTGTCAGTGTTTGTTGACATTTTGATTTTTATAAAAGTCCGGTACTTCTAGGCAAAATCGCTTTGCGAATTTGCTGCATTTTTATTGTTAGCATCCATTCATTGTTATGCAATGTGACATGTTTGCCGCTCCGCGGATAACTTCTAAGCAAAATCGCTTCGCGATTTTGCAGCATTTTTGTTGGTACCGATTTATTGTCATTTAATGTGAACTTGTTTGCCGCTTTGCGGTTAACTTCTAGGCAAAATCGCATTGCGATTTTATTGCATTTTAGCTTCACTTACGCGTCTCATAACATAATTTAAATTTTTAAAATTCTAATTAATATTATTTTTATTGATAATACTACAGAGCAATTTATTTAGTTTTACTCTCAATATCCAATCAACTTTTGCAAAATATTTTATCAAATGAGGAAATTGAAATAGATTAAAACCTCTTTTTTCAGTTAACGCAATAACATAATTTTTTAATTAAAAGAATATATCTATCATATACATATATATAATATAATTAATTAAAATGAACAAAGGTAAGCATTTTTAAAATATAAGTAAAAACACAGTTTTCTGAACCATAAAATTAAGGTAACGAATTACCCCCTTGTTAAAAAATTATAAAATTATTCATGGGCGTACAGAAATATTTTGACTATAATCCGATTTTAGTTTGATTAAAATACATTGAGTGTTTTTCAAAACCTGGGCCTTCAAAGTGAGATGACGATACTTTTTACTTGGATAGTAGATAGCCGTAATCAGCTGCAAATACAGCATATACATTTTTGTTTATTATTAGCTCTAAAATACTTTTTTTTCTAAACTGGTTTCGATGACCAGTCGATGAGCGTTACGAATTTGGAGATTTTAGCCGACCCTACATTGTAAATATCAGCTTCTCGAACGTCCCTTAATTTGAGCGTTTAAAAAGAAAGAAATTTAGTTTGTGATTTTAGTACAGTTTGTTTTTCGATGGGTTAGTTTATGTAAATACCTCTCTAAAATTCGTTGTTAATTTTGTTATGTGAAAGTGTTGTTTGTTTCTTCAGTCAGTTATTTTGTACTACTATAAAAATAAAATTGAGTATGTCTGAGATAAGACATGAGAACCATTAAAATGTATTTCGCTAAATAAAATATTTTATTTCGTAGCGTAAAAGTTCGTTTTAAAAGAATTGGTCGCCTTGGCTTCCTCGCATACGAGTTTTAAGGTTTCAAAAGCCACTCTGTTTACGCAAATCTGCCCGTTAATTTCTTAATTTCGGAAATATTAGCAATCAAAATTACCGAAAAAGCCCGCCTTTTAAGATTTTTGCAAAGCTCCCGGTGGTTTGGACCTTTCAAAATTTCATATTTCCAACCCATAATGCTTTGAATTCAATTTAAACATTTTTTTGTTTCATAACGGTTAAAGACGGAAGAAACAATACCTTCATTAAGAAAAACGTCTGTCCAAGAAGAAAACCTCTTGTTACTCATTATTGGAGAGTATTTTCAATACATAATTTAAAAGGAATAAAATAATTATTTGTAGTGATAGTAAAAAATGTAAATCGACGTTTTAAAATTGCAAGTAGGCGATCGAAGACGCTAATTTAAATAAATATGTACGAAACTGCAAAATTAATAATTAATCCATTTTATGCATTTTGTAATCAAATTTGTTAAAACTAATTTACAAAAATTTAATATTTAGTAACGTTTTTTAGTAAGTATTCTAATAGTTTAATATTAAAAACCGCATAAATAAATTGCTTTGTATAATTAGAATTAATTTCATTCATCTGGCAGTTCAACGTCAAATTTTGAAAAGTTCATAAACGCGGGGGCGATCCGTCAATGCCTTTAAAATCTAATATCTCGAGAACCTCTGAACCGACTTATAAAAACTTTTTATTTCAATCTGTAAGACCTGATGACTGTTAGCATCTCAAAAGACCGCTCTTTCTATTTGTGCAAACCTCACCTTTCTATTGTTATTAGTTTCGGAGATATTAGCAATTAAAAGTACATCAAAATGCATAATTTGTAGAATTATAATAAATTTCTTTCTGTCAGATGAAACGTCAAATTTTCAAAACTCGTGCGCGAGCCGTCAATTTTTTCTTATTAATCTAATATCTCGAGAACCGCTGAACCGATTTACAAAAACTTTTTTTTAAATGAATCTGGAAGATCTCATGACACTTTCGTTCGCTTTATGTTGGGGTCTATCTTCAACCCCTAAGCCGGTATGCTGCGTCGAACATACCCCTATTTCAGAAATTCCGCCTAATTATTTAGAGGCTTCTAAGGGCCGAACGCCTAAAGAATTTTTTTTTAATTAACAGTAAGAAGCGCTCTTTTTTGGGCTTTCTAGCGAATATAAATTTAACCCCTTTTAAAAATTCCAAGTCTTAGATATGACGATGGGAAGAATTAGAAATGTTGTATTTGGTGAATTAAAATGATGTCTTCCGTAGCGTAAAAACGATCGCTTTCAAAGGTGTTGGTAAAAAAATCGAGGCGGAGCCCTACGCAGCCCTAATGTTCTGAAAGATGACTATTAGCATCTAAAAAGACCGCTCTTTCTACCTGCGCAAACCCCAATTTTCTATCGTTTTTAGTTTCGGAGATATTAGCAATCAAAAAACACCAAAAAAAGCTTGTTTTTTAAGATTTTTTTGCGGAGCCCCCGGGGCTCTGCCCCATTTAAAATTTAACTTTTCCTACGTAAAATAACGCGTGCTATTTGAATTTAAATATTTTACGCAGCTTGCGGCTACCGTTTTCGAGTAATTAGAGTTTGAAATAATTGCTCGCATCTGGGGCCTTCAGGGCGGTATTTTGAAAAACAAAATAAAGGTCTGATAGGGCAGCTCTTGATGTGGTTTCCATAGAGGAAACTTTTTGATTCGAGTACGGAAAATAGCCGAAAACGAATTTGAAAAAAGTGGAGGAGATTTTTGCGCAGAAACGGTCCTTTGGAGACGATATATCGGCCCCAATAGAGCTATCGCGGCGCACAAAAAACGAAAACGTGTGCCTTTAATGGGGCTACGACATACCCAAAATTCAACCCTCTAGCTCCTTCCCTCTCCCCTCCAGATCGATCCGCGCAAGAAAAATTAAAATAACTAAAAAAGTGCCCCCCTAAGCTCCCCTCGAACCCCCCTCAAAACTTGTCGTTCATAATTTGCCACCTTCGTACCAAATTTGAATGGTCAAGGTCCAAAAACGTGGACGCTATCGCGAAAATGCGTTCAGAACGTCTAGTTTTTTATAAGTATATAACTAGAAGTTTGCCGCTTCGCGGCTAACTTCTAGGCAAAATCGCGTTCGCGATTTTGCTAAACGCTATCGCGTTTAAGGCCTTCGGCTCCTAGAAAAATTCAAAATATGTCGGTATTTTTTTGATAAACGCTGTCGCGTTTAAGACCTCGGCTTCTAGTAAAATTCAAAATTTGTCAGAATTTCTTGACATTTTGATTTTTCTTAAAGTCCGGTACTTCTAGGAAAAATCGCTTTGCGATTTTGCTGCATTTTTATTGTTAGCATCGATTCATTAATATCTAATTTGACTTGCTTGCCGCTTCGCGGCTAACCTCTGGGCGATTTTGCAGCATTTTTGTTAGTATCAATTTGTTGTTATTCAATGTGATTTTGTTTACCGCTTTTGATATACGCTATCGCGTTTAAGACCTTGGGCTTCTAGTAAAATTCAAAATCTGTCAGTGTTTGTTGACATTTTGATTTTTATAAAAGTCCGGTACTTCTAGGCAAAATCGCTTTGCGATTTTGCTGCATTTTATTATTAGCATCAATTCATTGTTATGCAATGTGACTTGTTTGCCGCTCCGCGGTACTTCTGGCAAAATCGCTTTGCGATTTTGCAGCATTTTTGTTAGTATCGATTTATTGTTATTCAATGCGAACTTGTTTGCCGCTTCGCGGCTATTATCTGGGCAAAATCGCTTCGCGATTTTGCAGCATTTTTGTTGGTACCGATTTATTGTCATTTAATGTGAACTTGTTTGCCGCTTCGCGGCTAACTTCTAGGCAAAATCACATTGCGATTTTGTTGCATTTTAGCTTCACTTACGCGTCTCATAACATAATTTAAATTTTAAAATTCTAATTAATATTATTTTTATTAATAATACTACAGAGCAATTTATTTAGTTTTACTCTCAATATCCAATCAACTTTTGCAAAATATTTTATCAAATGAGAAATTGAAATAGATTAAAACCTCTTTTTCAGTTAACGCAATAACATAATTTTTAATTAAAAGAATATATCTATCATATACATATATATAATATAATTAATTAAAATAACAAAGGTAAGCATTTTTAAAATATAAGTAAAAACACAGTTTTCTGAACCATAAAATTAAGGTAACGAATTACCCCCTTGTTAAAAAATTATAAAATTATTCATGGGCGTACAGAAATATTTTCACTATAATCCGATTTTAGTTTGATTAAAATACATTGAGTGTTTTTCAAAACCTGGGCCTTCAAAGTGAGATGACGATACTTTTTACTTGGATAGTAGATAGCCGTAATCAGCTGCAAATACAGCATATACATTTTTGTTTATTATTAGCTCTAAAATACTTTTTTTTCTAAACTGGTTTCGATGACCAGTCGATGAGCGTTACGAATTTGGAGATTTTAGCCGACCCTACATTGTAAATATCAGCTTCTCGAACGTCCCTTAATTTGAGCGTTTAAAAAGAAAGAAATTTAGTTTGTGATTTTAGTACAGTTTGTTTTTTTGATGGGTTAGTTTATGTAAATACCTCTCTAATATTCGTTGTTAATTTTAAGTCTTATAGGCAAAATCGCTTTGCTATTTTGTGCATTATTGTTAGCATCAATTCATTGTTAGAATGACATGTTGCCCTATGTTTTCTAAAAAAATTTTCATTTCGTAGAATTGTTGGTACCGATTTATTTGTCATTTAATGTTAAACGAACGATCCTTCATTAAGAAAATCTGTCAAGAAGAAAATCTTGTTACTCATTTTGAGTATTTTAAAATAATTTAAAAAATAAATATTATTTGTAGTGATCTAAAAATTAAATCGAGTTAAAATGCAAGAATCAAACGCTTATTTAAATAAATATTACGATCTGCAATAATAAAACCATTTTATCATTTTGAGAGTCAATTTTAAAACTAATTTACAAAGGAATTTAAAATAACTTATTTAGTAAGATCTAATGTTTAATATAAAAACCGCATAAATCATTCTTTGTTAATTGAATAATTGCAATAGGCAGTCAAACGCATAATTTTAAATTATAATACGATACCGTCAATACTCAAAATTAATAATCTCGGAACCTCACATTTTAATTTTTAATCAAATCTGTAAGAACCTGAACTTTACAAAAACCTTTACTATCTTGCAAACCTCACCTTTCTAGTTGTTAATAGTTTCAATATTACAATAACCGGTACATCAAAATGCATTTGTATAATTATAATTAATTTCACTCTGGCAGTGCAAACGTCAAATTTTAAAAACTAACGTGGGCGACCGTCAATCTTTCTTATATAATCTAATATCTCGAGAACCGTCTGAACGATTAAAAAACTTTTTATTTGAATCTGAAGACCTGATGATTCTTCGTTAGCATCTCAAAACGCCCTTTCGGTATCTGTCAAACCTACACCATTTCAATTGTTATTATTTCGGAGATCCTGAGCTTAAAGGTCTAAAAATTATTTTAAATAAATAAATTTCTTTCTGTTTTAGAAAAAAATTCAAATTTTCAAAACTCGTCTAGATAGACGATAGAATTTTTTCTTTTAATTAATATTTTTCGAGAAACCGCTTTTAAAGGTGTTTAAAAAATCGGGAAACTGCAACACCTGATGACACTTTCGTTCGCTTTATGTTGGGGTCTATCTTCAACCCCTAAGCCGGTATGCTGCATCAAACATACCCCTATTTCAGAAATTCCCTTCATTATTTACGGGGTCCTGAGGGCCAAACGTCTAAAGAATTTTTTTAAACTAACAGTAAGTAGCGCTCTTCTTTGGGCTTTCTATCGAATATAAATTTAACCCTTTTAAAAATTCCCAGTCTTAGATATGACGATGGAAGAATTAGAAATGTTGTATTTGGTGAATTAAAATGATGTCTTCGGTAGCGTAAAACGATCCTTTCAAAGGTGTTGGTAAAACTATCGAGGCGGAGCCCTACGCAGCCCTAATGTCCTCAAAGATGAATATTGGCATCTAAAAGACCGCTCTTTCTACCTGCGCAAACCCCATTTTCTATCGTTTTTAGTTTCGGAGATATTAGCAATCAAAATCGCCAAAAAGCCCGTTTTTAAGATTTTTTGCGGAGCCCCAGGGCTCTGCCCCATTTAAAAGTTAACTTTTCTACGTAAAATAACGCGTTCTATTCAATTTAAATATTACAAAGCGCTAGCTGCTACCGTTTTTGAGTAATTTGATTGTGAAAAAATCGCCCCTCCGTAGGGCTTACAGGGGACGTTTTTTTAAAAAACTAAAATAAGGGTCTGATAGGCCAACCTCTGACTTGAAATCCTCAGATCAAGCACTTTTTGAATCGGAGTACAGGAAATGGCCGAAAATCGCATTTGAAAAAAAAGTGGAGGGAGATTTTTTGCGCAGAAACGGTCCTTTGGAGGTGGATATCTCGACCCCCGATAAAACTATCGCGGCGCACAAAAAACGAAAACGTGTGCCTTTAACGGGGCTATCACATATCCAAATTTCAACCCTCTACCCCCTTCCTTCTCCCCTCCAGGACAATCCGCGAAAGGAAAATCGAAATAACTAAAAATAGTGCCCCTAAGCCCCTCGAACCCCTCAAAACTTGTCATTCGTAATTTGCCAACTTTTACCAAATTTGAAAGGTCTAGGTCCAAAACGTGGACGCTATCGCGAAAATTCGTTCAGAACGTCTAGTTTTTTATAAGTATATAAACTAGAAGTTTGCCGCTTCGCGGCTAACTTCTAGGCAAAATCGCATTCGCGATTTTGCTAAACGCTATCGCGTTTAAGGCCTTCGGCTCCTAGAAAAATTCAAAATATGTCGGTATTTTTTTGATAAACGCTGGCGCGTTTAAGACCTTCGGCTTCTAGTACAATTCAAAATTTGTCAGAATTTCTTGACATTTTGATTTTTCTTAAAGTCCGGTACTTCTAGGAAAAATCGCTTTGCGATTTTGCTGCATTTTTATTGTTAGCATCAATTCATTGTTATGCAATGTGACTTGTTTGCCGCTCCGCGGCTAACTTCTGGGCAAAATCGCGAAGCGATTTTGCAGCATTTTTGTTAGTATTGATTTATTGTTATTCAATGCGAACTTGTTTGCCGCTTCGCGGCTATTATGTGGGCAAAAACGCATTGCGATTTTGTTGCATTTTAGCTTCACTTACGCGTCTCGTAACATAATTTAAATTTTAAAAATTCTAATTAATATCATTTTTATTATTAATACTACAGAGCAATTTATTTAGTTTTACTCTCAATATCCAATAAACTTTTGCAAAATATTTTATCAAATGAGGAAATTGAAATAGATTAAAACCTCTTTTTTCAGTTAACGCAATAACATAATTTTTTAATTAAAAGAATATATCTATCATATACATATATATAATATAATTAATTAAAATGAACAAAGGTAAGCATTTTTAAAATATAAGTAAAAACACAGTTTTCTGAAACATAAAATTAAGGTAACGAATTACCCCCTTGTTAAAAAATTATAAAATTATTTATGGGCGTACAGAAATATTTTGACTATAATCCGATTTTAGTTTGATTAAAATACATTTAGTGTTTTTCAAAACCTGGGCCTTCAAAGTAAGATGACGATACTTTTTACTTGGATAGTAGATAGCCGTAATCAGCTGCAAATACAGCATATACATTTTTGTTTATTATTAGCTCTAAAATACTTTCTTTTCTAAACTGGTTTCGATGACCAGTCGATGAGCGTTACGAATTTGGAGATTTTAGCCGACCCTACATTGTAAATATCAGCTTCTCGAACGTCCCTTAATTTGAGCGTTTAAAAAGAAAGAAATTTAGTTTGTGATTTTAGTACAGTTTGTTTTTTCGATGGGTTAGTTTATGTAAATACCTCTCTAAAATTCGTTGTTAATTTTGTTATGTGGAAGTGTTGTTTGTTTCTTTAGTCAGTTATTTTGTACTACTATAAAAAATAAAATTGAGTATGTCTGAGATAAGACATGAGAACCATTAAAAATGTTGTATTTCGCTAAATAAAATATTTTATTTCGTAGCGTAAAAAGTTCGTTTTTAAAAGTGTTATAGAATTGGTCCCCTTGCCTTCATCGCATACGAGTTTTAAGGTTTCAAAAGTCGCTCGGTTTACGCAAATCTGCCCGTTAATCTCTTAATTTTGGAAATATTAGCAATCAAAAATTACCGAAAAAAGCCCGCCTTTTAAGATTTTTGCAAAGATCCCGTTGTTTTGCGCCTTTCAAAATTTCATATTTCCAACCCATAATACTTTGAATTCGAATTTAACATTTTAACATTTTTTTTGTTTCATAACGGTTAAAGACGGGAAGAAACAATACCTTCATTAAGAAAAACGTCTGTCCAAGAACAAAACCTCTTGTTACTCATTATTGGAGAGTATTTTCAATACATAATTTAAAAGGAATAAAATAATTATTTGTAGTGATAGTAAAAAATATAAAACGACGTTTTAAAATTGCAAGCAGGCGATTGAAGGCGTTAATTTAAACAAATATATACGAAACTGCAAAAATTAATGGTTGATTGATTTTATGCACTTTACAATAAAATTTGTTAAAACTAATTTAATAAAATCTGATACTTAGTAACATTTTCTAGTAAGTATTCTAATAGTTTTTATATTAATCCCATTAAGAAACTGCGTTGTATGATTATAATTAATTTCGTGCATCTGACAGTTCAAACGCCAAATTTAGAAAACTTGGGGCGATCCGTCAATTCCTTTAAAATCGAATATCTCGATAACCCCTTAACCGATTAACAAAAACTTTTTTTTACATAAATCTGGAAGATCTCATGACACTTTCGTTCGCTTTATGTTGGGGTCTATTTTCAACCCCTAAGCCGGTATGCTGCATTAAACATACCCCTATTTCAGAAATTCCGCCCAATTATTTAGAGGGTTCTGAGGGCCGAACGCCTAAAGAATTTTTTTTTTTAATTAACAGTAAGAAGCGCTCTTTTTTGGGCTTTCTAGCGAATATAAATTCAACCCCTTTTAAAAATTCCAAGTCTTAGATATGACGATGGGAAGAATTAGAAATGTTGTATTTGGTGAATTAAAATGATGTCTTCCGTAGCGTAAAAACGATCGCTTTCAAAGGTGTTGGTAAAAAAATCGAGGCGGAGCCCTACGCAGCCCCAATGTCCTGAAAGATGACTATTAGCATCTAAAAAGACCGGTCTTTCTACCTGCGCAAACCCCAATTTTCTATCGCTTTTAGTTTCGGAGATATTAGCAATCAAAAAACACCAAAAAAAGGTCGTTTTTTAAGATTTTTTTGCAGAGCCCCCGGGGCTCTGCCCCATTCAAAAGTTAACTTTTCCTACGTAAAATAACGCGTTCTATTCGAATTTAAATATTATAGGCCGCTTGCTGCTACCGTTTTCGAGTAATTTGAATTTGAATTCATTGCTCGCGGCTGGGGCCTTCCAGGGCCGTATTCTCAAAAAACAAAAATTGAGATCCGATAGGGCAGCATTTGACGAGGTGCCCCTAGATCAGGCACTTTTTGAATCGGAGTACGGGAAATGGCCGAAAATCGCATTTGAAAAAAAGTGGGGGTAAAATTTCTTGCGCAGAAACGGTTCTTTGGAGGCGGATATCTTGGCCCCCGATAAAGATATCGCGGCGCACAAAAAACGAAAACGTGTGCCTTTAATGGAGCTACCACATATCCTAAATTCAATCCTCTACCCCCTTCCCTCTCCCCTCCAGGACGATCCGCGCAAGGAAAATCGAAATAACTAAAAATAGTGCCTTCCTAAGCCCCCCTCGAACCCCCTTCAAAAATTGTCGATCGTAATTTGCCACCTTCCTACCAAATTTGAAAGGTCTAGGTCCAAAAACGTGGACGCTATCGCGAGAGAGAGTTAGTAATGCTTGTTTTTTTATAAGTATATAACTAGAAGTTTGCCGCTTCGCGGCTAACTTCTAGGCAAAATCGCATTCGCGATTTTGCTAAACGCTATCGCGTTTAAGGCCTTCGGCTCCTAGAAAAATTCAAAATTTGTCGGTATTCTTTGATAAACGCTATCGCGTTTAACACCTTCGGCTTCTAGTAAAATTCAAAATCTGTCAGTGTAAGTTGACATTTTGATTTTTATAAAAGTCCGGTACTTCTAGGCAAAATGGCTTTGCGATTTTGCTGCATTTTTATTGTTAGCATCGATTCATTGTTATCCAATGTGACTTGTTTGCCGCTCCGCGGCTAACTTTTGGGCAAAATCGCCTCGCGATTTTGCAGCATTTTTGTTAGTACCGATTTAATGTTATTCAATGCGAACTTGTTTGCCGCTTCGCGGCTATTTTCTGAGCAAAATCGCTTCGCGATTTTGCAGCATTTTTGTTGGTACCAATTTATTGTCATTTAATGTGAACTTGTTTGCCGCTTCGCGGCTAACTTCTACGCAAAATAGCATTGCGTTTTTGTTGCATTTTTCGCTTTACTTACGCGTCTCGTAACATAATTTAAATTTTTAAAATTCTAATTAATATTATTTTTATTAATAATACTACGGAACAATTTATTGCGTTTTATCTCTCAATATCCAATCAACTTTTCCAAAATATTTTATCAAATGAGGAAATTAAAATAGAATAAAACCAATTTTATAACTCTTTTTTCCATTAACGCAATAACATAATTTTTTAATTAAAAGAATATATCTATCATACATATATAATAATATAATTAATTAAAATAAACAAAGGTAAGCATTTTTAAAATATAAGTAATAACACAGTTTTCTGAAACATAAAGGTAACGAATTACTCCTTGTTAAAAATTATAAAATTATTCATGGGCGTACAGAAATATTTTGACTATAATCCGATTTTAGTTTGATTAAAATACATTTAGTGTTTTTCAAAACCTGGGCCTTCAAAGTGAGATGACGATACTTTTTACTTGGATAGTAGATACAGTAATCAGCTGCAAATACAGCATATACATTTTTGTTTATTATTAGCTCTAAAATACTTTTTTTTCTAAACTGGTTTCGATGACCAGTCGATGAGCGTTACGAATTTGGAGATTTTAGCCGACCCTACATTGTAAATATCAGCTTCTCGAACGTCCCTTAATTTGAGCGTTTAAAAAGAAAGAAATTTAGTTTGTGATTTCAGTACAGTTTGTTTTTTCGATGGGTTAGTTTATGTAAATACCTCTCTAAAATTCGTTGTTAATTTTGTTATGTGGAAGTGTTGTTTGCTTCTTCCGTCAGTTATTTTGTACTACTATAAAAAATAAAATTGAGTATGTCTGAGATAAGACATGAGAACCATTAAAAATGTTGTATTTCGCTAAATAAAATATTTTATTTCGTAGCGTAAAAAGTTCGTTTTTAAAAGTGTTACAGAATTGGTCGTCTTGGCTTCCTCGCATACGAGTTTTAAGGTTTCAAAAGCCGCTCTGTTTACGCAAATCTGCCCGTTAATCTCTTAATTTCGGAAATATTAGCAATCAAAAATTACCGAAAAAAGCCCGCCTTTTAAGATTTTTGCAAAGCTCGCGGTGTTTTGCGCCTTTTAAAATTTCTTATTTCCAACTCATAATGCTTTGAATTCGAATTTAAACATTTTTTTTGTTTCATAACGGTTAAAGACGGGAAGAAACAATACCTTCATTAAGAAAAACGTATGTCCAAGAAGTAAACCTCTTGTTACTCATTATTGGAGAGTATTTTCAATACATAATTTAAAAGGAATAAATAATTATTTGTAGTGATAGTAAAAAATATAAATCGACGTTTTAAAATTGCAAGTAGGCGATCGAAGACGCTAATTTAAATAAATATGTACGAAACTGCAAAAATTAATAATTAATCCATTTTATGCATTTTGTAATCAAATTTGTTAAAACTAATTTACTAATTTATGTTGGGGTGTATCTTTAACCCCCAAACTTGTATGCCGCATTAAACATACCTCTACGTTAGGGAAATTTCCCCCCAATTTTTTAGGAGGCCCTGAGGACCGAACTTCTAACGTAAAATTTTGTAAAATGAACAGTAAGAAGCACTCTTCTTCGGGCTTTCCAGCAAATCTTAAAAATGACGATGGGAATAGTTAATTCAATGTATTGCATTTTGTGGAGTCCTCCCAAGGTTATTTCGTAACGTAACAACGGTCGCCTTTAAAGGTGTCGTCGAATACCTGGCGCGAAGCCCTACGTAGGCCTGCTGTCCTCAAAGATGACTCTTAGCATTGCAAAAGACCGCTCTTTCTATCTGCGCAAACCCCACCTTTCTATTGTTATTAGTTTCGGTGATATTAGCAATCAAAGGTACATCAAAATGCATAATTTGTATAATAATAAATTTCCTTTATCTGTCAGATGAAACGTCAAATTTTCAAAACTCGTGCGCGAGCCGTCAATTTTTTCTTATTAATCTAATATCTCGAGAACCGCTGAACCGATTTACAAAAACTTTTTTTTAAATGAATCTGGAAGATCTCATGACACTTTCGTTCGCTTTATGTTGGGGTCTATCTTCAACCCCTAAGCCGGTATGCTGCGTCGAACATACCCCTATTTCAGAAATTCCGCTTAATTATTTACGGGGTCCTAAGGGCCAAACGCCAAAAGAATTTTTTTTTTTTAATTAACAGTAAGAAGCGCTCATTTTTGGGCTTTCTAGCGAATATAAATTCAACCCCTTTTAAAAATTCCAAGTCTTAGATATGACGATGGGAAGAATTAGAAATGTTGTATTTGGTGAATTAAAATGAAGTCTTCCGTAGCGTAAAACGATCCCTTTCAAAGGTGTTGGTAAAAAATCGAGGCGGAGCCCTACGCAGCCCTAATGTCCTGAAAGATGACTATTAGCATCTAAATAGACCGGTCTTTCTACCTGCGCAAACCCCAATTTTCTATCGTTTTTAGTTTCGGAGATATTAGCTATCAAAAAACACCAAAAAAAGGCCGTTTTTAAGATTTTTGCGGAGCCCCAGGGCTCTGCCCCATTTAAAATTTAACTTTTCCTACGTAAAATAACGCGTGCTATTCAATTTAAATATTTTACGCAGCTTGCGGCTACCGTTTTCGAGTAATTAGAGTTTGAAATTTTTGCGCACGGCTAGGGCCTTCCAGGGCCGTATTCTGAAAAAACAAAAATAAGGATCTGATAGGGCAGCATTTGATTGGGGGTCCCGATGCATGCCATTTTTTGAATCGGTGTACGGGAAATGGCTGAAAATCGCATTTGAAAAAAAAGGGGGGTAAAATTTCTTGCGCAGAAACGGTCCTTTGGAGGCAGATATCTCGGCCCCCGATATAGTTATCGCGGCGCACAAAAAACGAAAACGTGTGCCTTGAATGGGGCTACCACATATCCTAAATTCAATCTTCTACCCCCTTCCCTCTCCCCTCCAGGACGATCCGCGCAAGGAAAATCGAAATAACTAAAAATAGTGCCCCCCTAAGCCCCCCTCGAACCCCCTTCAAAACTTGTCGATCGTAATTTGCCACCTTCGTACCAAATTTGAATGGTCAAGGTCCAAAAACGTGGACGCTATCTCGAAAAAGCTTAAAAGTTGAAAGTTTTTTTATAAGTATATAAACCACAAAAGAAAGAGTATTTGAATGTTTGATTTTTTTTGTTGTAAAATATGATTTTTTATTTAATTATTGTACTTGTTATACAGGGTTAGTGAAATTAAAATTCCGCTACTCGAAGGGCTTTGGAAGCCGTACTACTAGTCCGTAAAGAAAATACTTTGGACAACAGATACTTTGGAAAATGCGCTCGAGATTTCCGTAATAAAAATTTTTAGTTTAAAAAATCGCCACTAGAGGGCGCAACGAGTTATCCTATGAAGAAAAGACAACCTGAGATCCCGAAACACTGAAGGACTAGTGGTTTTACATAAAAAGAACGAAATAAGGACAATACACAATTATAATACTGCACTTGCAATTTGTTACAAAAAAAAACAACTTTAAGAGGAAGCGTGGCGCAAGTGGTTTAGTGTTTGCGCTGCTGCGCTAGCGAGGTGGGTTCGAAGTGGTTCGAATCTCCGCGCCCACCATCGAAAATTTCACGCTCCTTTCTCTTCGCAAGGCTGAGCACCTGGCAAGAGTAAAACAGCTCGAAAATTTCCCTAGAAATTGCCGTGGTTCGGAATCCACGTAAAATTGTCGGTCCCTTGAATTTTTGAAACACTACAACATTCACAACAATGTTTCAAGCGGGGAAATCGCCTAAACCTGATACAGGTATAAAAAGGCGCAAGAGGAAGAAAACAACTTTGTAAATGACATTACTAAGCATATAAATCAATGCTTTAAAACTTGTTCAATATGCGAACCTTCCTGCTCGACAACGCACTCCATTCTGATTATCGTGCTTTCCACCATTGAAGGGAGAGAGTCAACATGGATGTTGTGAATATGCCGGCGAATACTGTTCTTCAAATCAGACACAGTTGTCAAACGTTCCCAATAAACATTGTCTTTCATTTGCATATATTGCTGAAATGTGCGCCATCTAGTGGCGATTTATTAAATTAAAAAATTTTATTTCGGAAATCTTGAGCGCATCCTCTTAAGTATCTGTTGTCCAAATATTTTTATGTTCAGATTAGTACAACTGCCTCCAGTGCCCTTTGAGTAGCGGAAGTTTAATTTCGCTAACCCTGTATATTCATATTGCAGTTCCATAGTATAACAACTTAAAAATTTTATTTTTCACATTATGTATGATTAAAAAAACTTATTAGTACATCATCGTGGAATTTTTGTGTTAAGGAATTTAGGGATTACATTCACATGATTATTTTCTAAATAAGAGTTGTATAATGACAATTTTATGAATTCATTATTTTTCAGAACTTGGAATTTGTAAAAATCCTAGAATAGTTAAACTATTAAACTTAGTATTGTATTAAAAAATTAAGCTTATGTGCTAAAATGGTATGAATTACAAGTCGAATTTATTAATTGTAATGTATTATAATTAGTAATGAGTCCCATTTGTAAATTTTTTGCATTGTGTGAACAATTTATTTTTTTATTTTAATTAAAAATGTTTAATTTGGGTTATACTTCTGAATTGATATTTGTAATTGATTTTAAGGTTTTTTAAGCTGTTTTCTGTTTGTACTTGATATGATATAGTAATAAATGAGAAAAAAAAACTAATTGCGTTTTATTTATTTAATATTCATGATTATTGAATAAAACTATCCGTGAAGCGGCAAAAGGAATGCCCATACCAACGGTTTTTTTTTAAATTCGCCGATATTAATTTTAGTTCTTCCATTTGGCGGCCAGAGGGCCGTGTTGCCAAGAATTTATATGGAGATTGCACTTCTCTACCTACCTTTTCTCTGGTTTTGACATCTAGCTACTTGGTTTTGTGTTTATCTCGTTTCTGGTTCGTAATTGAGTTTGCGTAGTAATTTGGATGTAGCAAAATACTTTAGTTTCGTTCTGTTTAAAACATTTTCTCTTCATCTTTAAGCGTATTTTCCGACTGCACGGGATAAAGTAAGTTGTCAGGTTTTATTTTCTGCAAAGCCATCACAAAATATTTGATGTTTAGTCTGATTTGACGAGGATGGAAGAGTGAACTCGTTTGTTTTATTTTGCTCTTTATCAATACGGTGTAAAAATAAATATAGCAGCCAGTGTCAAATGATATATTTTTAATGTTACAATATTTTAGGAGATTTTTTCAAAATGGGAGGTGCTGTTAGTACAGGTCAAGATAATGACGATCTAATTGATAATCTTGTGGTAGCTGATTATATTAGAACTCCTTTGATTGAAAAAGTATTTCGAGCTGTTGATCGTGCAGAATACTTTTCACCAGATTCGCGTACTAATGCTTACAAAGATTTGGCTTGGAAGAGCAAAAATCTGCACATTTCTGCACCATGCATTTACAGCGAAGTTATGGAAGGATTGTGTTTATCTCCAGGTCTGAGTTTTTTAAATTTGGGATCAGGAACTGGTTACTTGAGCACCATGGTGGGACTAATTTTGGGGACAAATGGTGTAAATCATGGTGTTGAAATTCATCAAGATGTTATTCAATATGCATTAAAGAGATTAGAGAATTTTAAAAAATTTGCTGGAGCAATTGATGAATTCGATTTTTCTGAGCCAAAATTTTTGCATGGTAATTTTTAATTTGAATTTTGTAATTAGGGCTAATTTTTGATTCTATATTATTTTAAGGAAATTGTTTGAGTTTAGGCAGTGAAATGAGACAATATGATAGAGTTTATTGTGGCGCTGCCTGTCCAGAACCACATGAGAATTACATGAAAAATTTATTAAAAATTGGGGGTATACTTGTTATGCCTATCAATGATCAATTATTACAAGCAACACGCAGAAGTGAAACAGTTTGGGACTTAAAGTCTTTGTTGCCTGTTTCCTTTGCTAATCTTGTACAGCCTATTCATGGAAAAGAAGAATTATTAAATATAGGTAAGTGAGGCCTACATTATGTGTAAAGAATTAATTAATATTGTACTGACTTCCAATAGTGAAATACTAGATAAAGGAGAACTTTAATCCAATTACATCAACTTTTTGTGTTTTATGTTGCAATACCATTATTTTTCTTAATGGTCTATGCCAGACGTCTCCATACTATGATTCGTAAAAATATTGCCATAATTTAATATCCTTTTTTTATAAATATAATTTTGAATGTGCACCACTTAGCAATTCAATACTCTAATAGGGTCTTGTCGGGCTCTCCAGACCAGGATCTTTAGCAGGCCTTTCTTCTCATAGGGTTAGCCCCAGATCTAAGGGGGAGCAAACCGTGATTCATGCCCCAGACGTCAGTTTAACGACGCCAAATTCATAAGTTTGAAAATAAAACTTGTTTCACTAAATGCTGGAGGGAAAGGGCGCCATTTACCAGATTTTGCTTCAAGCTTGGAAAAATTGTAGATTCCGGCTGCATAGTTTCAATGGCAGCAAGATGTTCTAACACTTTCATCTATTTCTGCCTTTTTCGTCCATATTAGTTTTCTTGATTGTTTTAAATCATTCCACGTTTCTGGGGGGCATTGGCTCTTTTGACCATATATTTCTATCACATTCTATTAGATTATATCATCCACAAGTCTTGCAACATGTTTAGCAAATAACCACTTTTGTTCTGCTATTACCATTGATAGCTTTCATTTTTATTGTTGGCCTAATCCATATATTTCGCTTTCTATTTTTTAAAGATATCTGAGGCATTTACCGTTCCATCACACTGTGTAGATATACTTTGTTGATCATTGTTGGTTCTGTAAGGTTCTCTAATTTTAATAATACTTTATACATAACTAAATTACACGCTGCTCAGAGTGCCTGTAATCTTAGCCAGCACCCCATCATCCTTGAGGGACATGGGCCTTGTTCTTAAGATGTGGGGAAACTCCTAATCGTGACCAAGATATCTTTCAAATTAATAACATGCTTAAAATTGTGTAAATACATTTTTAATTTAAAATATCAAATAATTCAGCAAAAGGTTATTGAACAAACAAATGTGTCATGCTTGTTCAAGGAAATTCGTACATTTCAAAAATATTTCGATTTTTGTAATTCCTGTAAATAGGCTATATTAGATTGAATACTGTAATGACATGAACTTGAAATGTGATAGATATTAATAACGAGTGTGTTAAATTTTGTAAAATTTTAATACTTTTTAAACAATCTTATTCTTCTTGAAACATGTAAAGAGATTAGAAAAATTTCAAAAATTTACAACTCTTAGAGATATAAAAAGTCAATATTATTTAAAAAATCTTTAATTTTTTAAGTATTATATGTTGAAAAAATGTTTTGTAGTGAACGTCGAACTACCAACACTTCAATCTCTCTGCAGAAGTACCGTTCGTAACATATTGCGTAAAAATATTGATTTTGAGTTTCCTAATTTAACATCCGCCCCGAAAACAAAAAAAATTCCGAAAAAAAAGCGCGCTATGAAGCGTTTGGTCGTACCTTTATTTGATACTTCTGATGAAACTAGCGATGAGGACCGTCGTGGGTTCGTTGCTAGACGAAAAACTGAGGCACTTACTAGAAGACATGAACGAGAGAAGAACGAAGCTGCAAGAAAAGATATGGGCAATTTAATTGATTTAGTATTAGAACAGATTCGTGAAACAAGACAAAATTCAGAAATCCAGAGGAGACAGAGAGAACAGGAATTGGATAATCTAACAGATTGTGTGCAAATAGGATCTGTAAAATTAGAAGACCCAAGAACTTGGAATGTAAATGCTGCCGAAGAGACTGACGAAGAAGAGAGAGCATTAGAATTAGAAGAATCTAGTATGTCTCAAATATATTATGGTGATAAGGCAGATGAATATAAAATCAAAATTAGCCAATGTATTGCCGAAAATAATAGTATTCTACAAAATCGCCCAGGTGTGTCTAGTACATTAATGGAAACCAGGGCTATTATTGAACATGTAGGAAAATCAGAAACGACAAATGAAAATGCTTTTTCTATAGGTAATAATAGTACTAACCATATGGAAGTAAGCGATCAAGTGGAGCTGAGGGGAAACGAGGAAACAGGTAATGTATCTGGGACAGAATCACTGGAAGAAACAATAAACGAAAATGGCAATGGTGCAGTGTCAAAACCAAAAAATAAACGCGAAAAATTCGATAGCGGTTTGGGGGATGAAATTATAGAAAAGTATAAAATTGGTTCAGATAATTCCGATTTAGAAAATATAATGGAAGTTGATACATCTCCAAGCAGTGATGAAAATCTCGAAGAAAGGCCTAATAAACGAATTTCACATTTACGACAAGGTACTGGAAGAAAATGGAGAAGGCTTGCCCGTTCCAATGGTTTAAGTGCCAGTAGTAGTGAAAATGAAACGACAGAAGATGGTACAAAAATCAAATACTATTCAGAAATCAGAACTGTTCCTAGTCCATACACACCGCTCATGAAAAGCAAAATTCAAAAATTACCATTGCCTCCTGTTTTAAAAAATTACCTTAATTTTTACAGGGAATTTTAGAATAGTGTAGAATAAGTTTTTGAATATTAAAATATTAATCCTATTTTATATGCTTTTAATAGAGCTGTGTGAATATTGTAGCTTTAGGATGTTTTATAAATTTGTATTATTTTATGTTTTTTCAAACTTTTTGTGAGATTAAGTTAGTAAACTCTAGTACGTATATGGTAAATTTCACGTATCTTTATAATAAGCAGGGAGTACCTATGGGGTAACAATTATATATTATATTGCATTCATAGTTTTTCTGAAATAATAAAAATAAATATAATTAAAAAAATCTCTTTAATTGGTATTTTCGGCTTTTAAATAAGCGAGAATGTGGTGAAAAATTTTATATTGGTTATGTGGTGGAATATAACATACCCTCCTTACTTGTAAACATTTTAATTTTATCGAATTATGTTAAAATGTGATATAATATTGTAAAAATAACATAAACACTTAACTCTAAATGTAACAAGTACAAGAATTTATGACTTGCGGGTGCATTTAAAATCAAATAACTAACCCAATCGATAAATGATGTTATTTACTAGTATTAAAAAAAGAAATTATTATCAAATGGCGAATGTATACGGTATTTCGCCCTTTTATAGATGTATAATTTTTTTGTTAAATTATAATTTTAAATAATATAATAAATATTAATATTAACAAATAAAACTGAAGAATCGATGGTGCGCTAAAAAGTGCATGTTGCACCAATTCTATTTTAAACTTTTTTCGAAAATAGATAGGTATGTATTTTGAAAATTTTATGCAAGAATATGAAGAAGGAAACCAATAAAAGTAATATTGCTAGTGAAATTATAAATGATAGTACAAAAAATAGGGTAGTTTGTTTTGGTACTTGTGCCTTGCAATGATTCATGAAACGCGCATTCGCGCGCTTCTCAATTTCTCGTTTCGGCAACTCCTAATAACAGTTGACCAATAAAGTAGTCAACGATTCTATTTGTTTACAAATAATACGCGTTAGATGATGCTGTATTGTAAAATTTTGTGAGTATATGCTACCCAAAATACGCCTCAATAGAAGTAGTTACATATATTCTATTTTCTTAATGCCACCTCTTTTATTATAAGCGCGCAATTCAATTTTTAATGATTTGAGTTATGCACTTTTAACAACTCTAAATTCATAATTATATTTTGTTGAAATAAGTATATAAATGTTCTTAGTCGTCATAGACTCCCCATCTATATTCTTTGTGGCCTGCCTTTCTGCCTTCATACTTTTGCTATTATTATTTCTTGGCCATTTCAATCTAGTCTTTGATTTGTAAATACCTTCTTGGTCCATCCTTTTTAATCCAAAAAGATATTCCTGCAATATACTTGTCATATATTATTGTGGTTTTTAAAATATACATATATACTTAAATTTCATCATAATTAGTGTAACGTTTTACCTGTAGTCTTCTTTAATTAATAGGATGCAGATTTATCTACTACAACTTGTTTAATTAGTAATATTCTTCCACGATCTGATTCAGATGAATGATACATAAAAATTGCCAGAATTATTGTAGAAGTTTATAACTTGGAAGTATCGCTGTTTATCTAAAATTAACGTAACATAATAGTAGTAAATTTTATTTAAAATTGATCTCTTCAATATTAATACATGTGAAGATAAAGTAATTCTTTAATAAAAACAAAATAATACATACCTTATACTTTCAAAATCAACTTTTTAGGTTAAACTCAAAATACATCTGTATTTCACTGACTTACAATATCCGAGCCATAAAATCGATAAAACTTTCGTTGACGCGCATAAATTCAAAATTGTTTCATTCCAAGGCACAAGTACCCTTTTTTGTAGCCAAATTGCTGGACCGCGAAAATTATTTAAATAAAAAACATTGGAAAAAATTCAAGCGCACGTATTTACAGTACATATAGCATTAATCCCCTGTGGGGTTGCTAGTCCCCCATTGGGCGCCTCCCCAGGTGGCGGTTAGGGGAATGCCTCCCAGATATGGGTAGTACCGAGGAAATTAAATACTCGGGGTGGACAAAACTAGCATGACACAGGGCAGCAGCTGTGGCATTACCTTGATGGGGCTACTGAAGATTTACTTCTTTAAAGGCCCATTTAAGATTAATCTCAGGCGAGGGTCACATATTGACCTTAAACGGCTGGAACGCTGCGGTGCGGAAAGCAACGGAAAACTACCGCACTAAATGCATTGTTTTAAATGCTTCCCAAGATAATCACATGGCTGAAAAATCAAAACAATTAGCCGTTAGTCCGGGGCACCCCTTCAGTGGGGAGACGGTGCGAAGAATCTCCCCGTCAGCCAATCAAGGGAATCAAGAGAATATGTACAGTATACACAAGAACAGTGTCAGAATTGCAACATGGAATGTACGCAGTTTATTCCAGGCAGGAAAATTGAACAACGTTGAGCAAGAGATGAGTAGATTGAAGTTAAACATTTTGGGTTTAAGTGAAATCCGATGGCCTAACTCAGGAAAATGTATTACTGAAAACGGTGTTATATATTATTCAGGAAACACAGAAAAACACAACATTATAATGGAGTTGGTATCATGCTAGACAAAGCTGCAAGTAAAGCAGTAATTAACTTTATACCATATTCTGATAGAATTATGATGATTCAGCTACAGACAAACATAGGTAAAATGAACTTAATTCAAATATATGCCCCTACCGCTGACAAGAAAAACGATGACAAAATAGAACCTTTTTACGAAGAAATTCAGAAAGTACTGAAATTAAGGAGAAAACGGGATTCACAATAATAATGGGGGATTATAATGCAAAGATTGGAGAAGAAAGCTATGGAGATTACGTAGGAAAATATGGATTAGGTGAGAGAAACGGACGAGGAGAGAATGCTGCAGTTTTGTATAGAAGAAGACCTTGTGATTACTAATACTCTCTTTAAACTACCAAAGAGAAGGTTATATACGTGGAAAGCACCGGGAGATCGCAAAGAACAAATAATTAGAAACCAAATAGATTACATTCTAGTTAACAAAAAGGCGAGAAATAGCGTAAAGGCTGTAAAAACATACCCAGGTGCTGATGCAAATTCGGACCACAACCCTGTAGTCATGAATATGTATATTAGATTGAAGAAAAGTCGGCAACAACAAAATCAAAATAGTTACATAAATACACGAAGGTTACAACAACTAGATATACGAGATTCTGCAACTAAGATGATAAATCAAAATTTCCATAAAATGCAAGAAGAAAATATTAAAAATTTAGATAGAGAAACAAAATGGTCTAAAATAAAAGAAACAATACTAACGACACAACAAGAAACCTTGGGAGAACACAAGAAACAGATGAAGCAGAAGTGAATGACAGAGAAAATCTTAGCGCAAATGGACGAAAGGAGAAAATTCAAAAACAAAGATGAAATAAAGTATAGAGAAATACATAACATTATTAGAAGCAAGATACGTACAGCAAAGGAATCCTGGGTGGATGATAAGTGCAAAGAAATAGAAGAGTATGAACGTAAGTATGACAGCTACAATGTTCACAAAAAAATAAAAGAAATCACTGGTATTGCACACAGACAACAATCGAGGATGATGAAGGATGACCAAGGTTCTTTAGTCATAGATACAGATTTAAAGCCAAACTTATGGCAACAGTATATTAAACAACTCTTTAGAGATCAAAGAGCAGAAGAACGTAGCATTACGGTAGCAGAAAACGGCCCAAAAATAACATGTAGTGAGGTCAACCATTCCATAAAAACCGCAAAATCTGGAAAAGCACCAGGACCAGATGGTATACACTGCGAACTGTTAAAACTATTAGATGAACAGTCAGTTTCAATAATTGTTGACTTGTTCAACGATATATACCAAACAGGGGTTATCCCACGCGAATGGTTACTTTCCACCTTTGTCCCCATTCCTAAGAAATCCCGAGCGTTAAATGCGATGATCACCGACTCATAAGCCTCATGAGTCAGGTACTAAAAATATTCTTAAGAATTATCCACACCAGGTTATATAGTAAATGTGAAGCGGAAATGTCAAACACACAATTCGGTTTCCGCAACGGAATAGGGACCAGAGAAGCCATATTTGCTCTTAACATCTTAGCACAAAGGTCTTTAGATGTAAACCAGGACATTTACATGTGCTTCATAGACTACAGTAAAGCATTTGACAACGTGAAGCACGATAAACTAGTTGACATCTTGCAGAAACTCAACATAGACCATCATGACATACAAATAATTATCAATCTGTACTGGGGTCAAACTGCAAAGGTAAAAGTGGATAACTTTCTCTCCGAAGAAATTAGTATTCAAAAAGGCGTTAGACAAAGGTGTATCCTCTCACCCATGTTATTTAACATCTACTCGGAATATATATTCCGCGAACCGTTAGAAGATGAAAGTTCAGGACTAATAATAAATGGGAAATGTATCAATAACATTCGGTACGCTGATGACACCGTTTTGATCGCAAGCAATCTAAAAGATCTTCAAACACTGGTAGACAGAGTATCTCAAACAAGTAAAGAATTCGGGCTTTGTACAAATATTAGTAAAACAAAAATGTTAGTAGTAACTAAAAGAAACACCACAGACAGTCAACTGGTCATAGACAATAGGATTATTGAACAAGTTCAAAACTACAAGTATCTTGGCACGATAGTAAACAAAAACATCACACATAGAGTAGAAATCTTAGCAAGAATAGAACAAGCAAGGGCAACCTTCATGAAAATGAGAAAACTACTGACTGCTCAGAACCTATCGTTAGCATTAAGGACAAGAATGGTCCGTTGTTACATATTTCCAGTGCTCTTGTATAGTCTAGAAGGTTGGACTTTAAATAAAGAAACTTCGAAGAGACTTGAATCATTTGAGCTATGGATTTATAGAAGACTATTGAAAATCTCTTGGATCGATCGAATTACAAATCAGCAAGTTCTAAATAAAATGCGCAAAGAATTAGAGATCTTACCGACCATTAAAAAAAGAAAATTAGAATTCCTGGGCCACATTTTCCGCAATTCTAAATATGAGATATTGCAGCTCATTATGCAAGGTAAAATTGCTGGGCGCAAGTGGTTTATCGAAAATTTCACGCTCCTCTTCTCTTCGCAAGGCTGAACACCTGGCAAGAGTAAAACTGCTCGAAAATTTCCCTAGAAATTGCCGTGGTTCGCAACCCACGTAAAACTGTAGGTGCCTTGAATCTTTGAAACACTACAACATTCACAACAAAGTTTCAAGCGGGGAAAACGCCTAAACCTGATACAGGTATAAAAAGGCGCCAACAACAACAACAACAAAATTGCTGGGCGAAGGAACGTCGGACGTCGCAGAATCTAGTTCTACTAGAGCAGAAATTAATACATGCAAACGGTATTTGAATAATTCGACTATTCATCAATATTTTCTTATCGGTTTTTCAGTAATTCATTAAAATAACTTTTATTTACGGGGAAAAGTCCGAATTACGGAAAATAATAGTTCTTTCTTTATTTCTTTATATTAATAAAAAAAAACAACAATTGAGAGATCTTTAAACACTTTTCTGAATACATATTTTTAAAAATAATATTGTGATGAATCTCAAACACCTCTACCTGTATAAAACATTAAGGCGCTTCGTTTTTAAACATTTTTTAGGCGGCTATAGACAAAATATTGTTCTAAACATCGAAAAAGTAATTCTCACGAATTTTCAGTTCATAATTTTAATTCTAAGTGTTTCATAATTGATTTAAAATTTTTCCCATTTACTTAATATGCAAATTTATAGTTTTTTTTCATTCATTTATATCTCGGCTATACTTTATGCAATTATCTTGTTCTTTACAGCAATTTGTACAAAAAATGTTAATCTTTAAAAGTGCTGAGAACGGGATTTATGTAACTTATGTAACGGTTTCACCCTAAAAATCTCAATATTATTTTTTATCGATTTTTGTATTTTTCTCATAAACGGCTACGCTTAGAGCAAAACACGTAAATGACCATTTCGGAGGAAACTCGATTTTCTTCAAAAAAAGGTCTTTAGAGTGTAAGCTGTAAAGCTGATAAATAAAAATTAAATTAAATGAAAATTAAAAATGTAATTTTTAAAACGATAAACTCCATAATACAGTAATATTTTAGATTTTTATACCTTCGCATCTATTTATCTCATTAAGGCTGCGCGCCGACAAACAAAAATTGTAACAAGATCCAGGTGGCGGATATATCGCGATATTGGAATTTTTATCAATGTTACGGACCCACACTGAATAAACTACTCACCGCTAGGCGATCGGTGGTTGAAACCACGATTCACGTTTAAAAACGCTTTGCTTTGAATACGATACATTTCATATGCATTATGGACATGATTTAATTATTATTATTTGAACTTTATTTTTAAAACAACTAATTAATATATGATACTATGATTATTTTAATTTGTTACTTTAATCTCATTCTTGACTATTACTACACAAGTGCATCAATCATTTTCTTGTTTGAAAAGTGTAATAAAAAATAATTTAGTATAGATGATTTACAAAATCATATTACATAAATATGATTAAAAGACCTTTATTATACTTAAATGGTTTTGCGCTTTTTATTTGAATATTCGCTGCACACTATGATTTAACGAAATTAACGAAAAAACTTTCGAAACGGTATCGCTGTAAATGTTTTACATGTGTTGTTCTCTACTCTTGTGTTGAACGCATATACAATTTTTTACATTTAGTGTGCTTGAGCGATATTTTTTATATTGCCTTTATTATGAATTGCATTTTTACTAAATGCCAAAAACCCGAGTTATTTTTAGCAAAAAACGTAAGTTTTCTGTTCATAAAAATTCTTTGATTACAAAAATATTATTATTAAACTGAATTGCACGAGTGACCGGCATCCAATGGTTTGTTTGTTTTAAAACAACCGTTTATATATACCGGGTGTCCCATATTGAGTAGGCTAACATGGATATCTTTCTTATTAGTGGAGATAGAACTTTGGTTAAAAGGGCAATGTTTTGCAGTTTTAGATGCCAATTCAGATTCCGTTAAGAAAATTGTAAAATTCCGAATAGTTACGAAATAATCGTAAAAAAACTAAAAATCGTTATTTTCTTTAATGTCAAATAACTTTGTAATTATAAAATTTACAAAAAAAAGTTTAATATAAAAGTTACTAGGTTTCATAAAATTCAGATAGAAATTAAGTCAAAATTAAATTCAAAATGGCAGCTTCCAAGAAATTGATACCAACTGTCTTATTTTAAATCGATACCATATTGGATCTTTACATAGTTAAATAGCATTTTTTTTTCTCTTTTCATCCATGTATAACAACCCATATTTAAATAAAAAAATTATTAACAATATTAAATTTTTCTGTTTTAAATCAAGTAGCCATGAATTATCAAAGAATAATAAAACAGCATAAGACAAGTCAATGTCATTATATTTATTTTTTGACTGATATATTATGTTTTTTGAATAATAATAATTATTACCTTAGAAATAATTCAAAATGGCAAAATTTTTAATTGAGAAGTATATGTTTTGTACCTACATTAAATGTTACCAAAGCTCCTACGTTGCTGCACAAACATACTTTAACAGTTTTCCAGAAAAACTATATAAAAACCCTATAGGTTTACAGCGCGTAATTTTTGTTTAGACTCAACGATAATTCTTTAACATTTGTTTATATAACAATAAATTATTGTGATTTTATCAATTTTTATTGCAATGTGTTAATGTATATATGTACTAGATTTCACACGCGCAATTTTACACGAATTTTGTCCGCTACGCACATCAGTTTAGTCACTTTGGTTACCTGCTTAAAATGTGTAAATATTAAAAAAATAATTTTCAACCCTTTCAACTCAATATTATAATAACGATTTTTAATATTATATATTTTACATGTATAATAAGTTAAATGATTTTAATAAAACTTTTGTGCGTAACGTTTCCAATACTAAAATTACTGCAAATTTTAATTATTTATATACTACTCCTGGCCCACAATAGTTGTCATATTTCGTTTTTAATTTTTATCCCAAAAATAACATTTTAATTATCCACCATAAAAGAAATATATGTATTAGGGTGCTTCGTTTTTAAACAATTATTTTGCGGACCAGAGACAAAATATTGTTTTAGAACAGAAAAAAATCTCCAAACAATCTTTAATTTTAATTCTAAGTGGTCGCTAGTTAATTTTAAATTTTTTTCATGCATTTAATACGTGAATTTACAGTTTTTTTTTAAATATGTAGGGGGAGACCGGGGTTGGAAGTCACATTTTTTTCTTTTGTATTTTTAGAGCCCATGGTCTTAATTTATAAATGACATATATATATCAATATATAGTGTTTTTATTCTAGTTTAAGAAAAAAAAAGACTTTCTCTACCATTATCCAATGAGCAGATATTATAATTATTTTGAAAAAAAAAAGTGCGACTTTCAACCCCGTGTATAAGGGATGGTTGTCATAGTGTCTGGGGTAGGTAATCACCCGCTAAATAAAATGTAAAATACAAAGCGACAAAACAAATGCAAATGCTATTCCTAACCTATTCTATCGAACGAACTTAGGTTATGGTAACAAAAATGACAAATGTATAATTACAGCCAATCGTTTATGTAGTAAAACTCCTAGAAACCAATAAAAAAGGCCGCACATATTCATGGTTACTTTGCACAGGTGACAACTAGCCCCCGTTAACTTGAGCCAACTTTCCCCAAAACAGTTTTGGACAATAAACTCCCAAAATAAATTTAAATCAATGGTCATTTAAGAAACCATATTTAAGAAAGCATATCTTAAACATCATAAATACACGAAAAAGTATATCATTATGCAAAATTTAAATATAATTACGAGACTCAAAACAGATTCACAAAAAATTACTTTCACTGTACAAAAAATACAAACGTATATATTTCTTATACGGTATTTCAGAGAGAATTAAAGTGAAGTACGCAAGGAGGTATTGTGCTCGGGCTTCTTTAACACGGGTAAACAAATTTATTAATTTATTAGGTTTGCTGTTATGGCTTATGGTGACAACCTACCCGTGACACAACCATACCCGGTCTCCCCTATCTGTATCTCTCCTGCATTTTATAGAATTATCTTGTTCTTTGCGAAAAATTGTAAAAAAAATATCAATTTTTAAAAGTGCCCACGGTAGAGTCTAAGCTGTAAAGCGATTAGTTTATAAGATAAATAAATTCCAACGCATAAACATGTAAAACATATTTGTATTATCGTATTAAAAATTCCATATTAAATTTTAAAATAACCGTTTATTTATTATCTTTACAACTGTTGACTGAATACCTTTTTTGTAGAAAATTTAATATCTTCTAAAATTATCATTTATCTTTTTACTAGCCGTGAAACCATCGAAGTGATAGATCTAACTATGGGGCACTTTTAAAGATTGTTATTTTTCCTACAATTTTCCATAACAAACACAATGACCTAAAATGCAGCAGAGATATAAATTCAAATATTAAATAAATGTGAAAATTTTAAAATTAACTAATAACCCATTAAAATTAAAGATTGAAATTTAGTGAAAATTTATTTTTCTGTTTAGAACAATATTTTCTCAATGGAGCGTAAATTAAAAAAAAATCGTTTATAAACGAAGCAGCCTACTATAGATGTTATATGTTTTTGATTAAAATTTTTAGTTTTTTAGAAAATCGCGACCCTAGAAAGATTTTTGAAGACGTCTTTAAAAAAGTATAATTTTGAATTTTTGATAAATCAAAGAGTTTTACACAAAAAAATTAATAAAACCTAAAACAACCCAACTTCTAAGCTTTTGTGCTTTTTTCAAAATAATGATAGTTTTATTAATCAAACGGCAAAGCTTGTGAAATTATCGTAAATTTTATTTTTTTCATATTCATTTTTATTAAATGGCTATCAAGCAATTGAAGTATGTCAATTTTGGTAAATATTTTCTGGGAGCATACATAGATAATAAAATAAAATAAATTTCGTTATCATCTGCTTCCAAAATTGTCGATCCCTGCAAAAATATGCCCCCTTGAGAAGATATTTCTTGAAGGTATGCAATTTAAATATGTACTTTGTGTTTTCCGGTCATTTCCAATTGTTCAAGAAAATTTGAAAATGTTTAGTATTTATTTACGATATAAGTATTTATTTCTACCTGATATTTGCAAAATTTAACTTTTTTCGTTCTTACTTCCTTATCAGGGTGCATATTTTTACCACAAAATATTTTTCTGCGTTTAAAATTTTGTTAGTTATTTTTTAATTACAATTATAAATAATTTCGATATATAAAATAAATTAGAAATTTATATAAAAAAAAAAAATTTATAAATATAATAATTGGACTAAAAAACATTAATATCAAAGTATTTTCAACATTTATTTATGGTATAATAAATAAAATTAGAACTATATTTAAAATAATAAACATATCATCAGAACAAATAAAAAAATCCAGAAAATTAATCATTAGCGCCTTTCTGCAATACTATAATTATTATCTTTTTTAAAAAAAACAATTATTTTACAATTTTATTCACATATTTATGTTACTTTGTAATATTAATAAAACAAATCCCATTAATTAAGATTCATAACATAATAAATATGTATTGTTAAATTTAAACTGGTTTTTGAATTGCGCGCCAACGGTTACTTTGCCCCCCCCCTCCCAACAATCAAAATCGCATGAAAGTTCTCTGAATATAACATTTGAAATCATATTGGAAGTACTTAATCATCTCTCTACTAGACCAGACAATATGTCGAAAATAGACGGAAGTATGCGAGTTTGACCGATAAAACTACACCTGTAACAACTTAATATTTTGAACGATTTTCAAATCACCGTAAAGATCGATATCTTGCATCTCTATATAACTATCATGACTCTCTCTACGACAATTGAAGATCATTTAATTTAAAATAGCCATTTACGTTTATTATATACATCTATATATACGGTTACATAAAAAAATGTAGCGTTTTCTAGAATTAATAAAAAGCTTGTTCCGATGAAGTATGTTATTAAGATTGCCATTGTAATATATTCGTTCAAGGTTGCGGTTTGGTGCCTTTTTTTTGTAGCAAATTGAATTTCCTCTAAAATTGTTATTTTCGTTTTTGCTCTAATCCCCGCTAAAATTGATTAAAAATAATGTTAAGATTATTTAGAAATAAAACCGTTCAATTTTCATAGATTCCACTTTGGGCACTTTTAAAGATTGATATTTTTTCTACAATTTTCCATAAAGAACAAGACCATTGCATAAAATACAACAGAGATATAGATAATTGAAAAAAAACAACTGAAAATTTACATGTTAAGTAAATGGGGAAATTTTGAAATCGACTAGCGATTACTTATAATTAAAATTCAGGGCTTAAATTTATTTTTCGATGTTTATTATTATTATTATTTTGTTTGTGAACCGCAAAAAAATTGTTTAAAACAAAGTACCCTAATAAAACATATTTACAGTTTTTACAGGAAAGATAATTATCTTTGCACTCATATTCATGTGTAATAGAAGATTTGTATATAGGTATAAAAGCGGAAGTAATAATATACTATATTAAACAAGTAACGTAAAAGACCATTTATAGATATTTATTATTTTGTAAAAGTGTAACAACACAAAGTTAATAATAAAAAGGAGTATTTTTATTCATAAGTTTCTTTCCATTAATTTCACATAATAAGTTATTAGTATAAACTCTATAAGAAAATATTGCTTGATTGTGGTATTATTTAAATAATAAAAGTTTCAGGTAGTACTTTAATAACAAAGAACTAGCAAAATTCGCTTTGCGAATTCTGCAAGACAAAATCGCTTCGCGATTTTGTGTAATGCATTGCTGTGAAATTAATTTCATTATATAATTTAAATGCTTTGCGTTTAAGACATTCGATTTATGGTAAAAGTTATATTTTCTTAAAAACATCCAAAACTTTAGAATGGTGTGATCAGAACAAAATTGCTTTGTGAACAAAAAGTAAATTAAAGTAAAATTAATTCCCTTACCATCATTAAAATAACTTTATCAATATTGTATGCCGCTTAATAATGAAATAACTACTTGTTCATTTTTTTGTAAATAAACGCTTTCGCGTTTAAGGCCTTCGGCTCCTAGCAAAAGTATGTAGAAACATCTTTTCAAATAACCATGGACCTAATATATTTGCTAAGTTATTAATTTTTTCTTAAAAAAAAGTTTGTCAAATTGACCATTCTTACACTTTAAAAATTCATTGCAAATGTCGTCAAATAGAGCTTTTGATTTTGTTTTTGGATTGTGAAGTGCCGCTGCCGGCAGTGCTACGATACGATATTTACCTCCAGAAGAACAAAATTTCCACGAATCATTTGTGATCCGCAAGCTCTGCTATCAGAGGGGTGCGAGCTGGTGTGAAGGTCTTTTAAAACTTTTTCTGTTTACTAAAGCCGCGTCATATCGTGTATACCATAATTTTAAAGCTTTTTCCATTTTCCTTTTAAGCCTTTAAAAGTACACGTTTTTATAGTGAGAATTGCAATCGGAAAAAAAATTACCTTTTAATTGGTTTCTTAACATTTTTTAAGCCAAAGTTAACGTTTAAGAAATTAAAATTATAAAGAAAATGATCTTGAAACTTTAAGGATTCCGTTCGTGTACATCACAGGGTGCCATTAAATCGTTTAGTATGTAAAAAAAACCTCAAAATTAATTCGTTTTAGCTAAATAATATTCTTATTCGACATTTATCGGCAAAAAGACGTAGGTACCGTTAACAAAAGGGAAATTTGCATTTAATACGTAATAAGTAGCAAGTTTGACTCTAAATAGGGGTAGTATAAGACGAAGATATATTAAACAAACAATCAAAGTCTAAAAAAACAAATTTTAATATCCCTGTTAAAATTTTCCATGCTCGCTGATATGTTAACTTTTCTATAAGTAAGTATATTTCGAAAGCATTCCATGTGATTAGCAAGAGTGATGCAACCTGAGAAATTTGACAATATAATCAATTTTTTAATTTTTTGCAATTCTTTCGAAGTTATTAATCAAGTCCATTCACGCTCGATTAAAAAAATGTCAAATTAACCTTTAGCTAATTATATGATTTTTTTGGTTCTTTCGATGTTTTTGATTACATGTATACCCTGTGACTAAATCATGGATCACTCGATTTAATTTACAGTAAAATCTCTCGTGGCGATCATCTCTATAAGGAGACCACCTCAAAAAGCGGTTATTATGCTTCAGAACAGATATATCGTAATTTAATTCTTCTTAAAAATTTTCTTTTAGGTCACCACTCTTTAACCCGACCGCGGCCATTAATTGCGCGACCGATACTTTTCAAAATTTTTTAAACTTAGAAAATTTTGTACCTATAGATAATAGCTACAAAAGCGAGCGTACGTTGAACAAAATGCATTTACTTGCATTATTTATGATTCTTTTAATTCTTTCATTCTCCGTAAAGTAAAAAAAACTTCATCTACCATATATTGTATCCGTGTATATATAAGAATACTACTCTGTTCATAATAACTTTGATTTAATAACAATATAATTCTCTACGGAGAAAAAAATATCGTCAAAATAATTATCTGACGTATCCTCAATTGACGTATTGTCAGAACAACTATTCGCTTGGCTAATCTAATGACATTTATAAGTTAATTTGACAGTTCATAGTATGATCAAAACAGCGCTACATATAATACTTATAATAAGTATTCATTTATTTGATTCAAGCGTTCAACGAAGAACTCTCGTGAACGTGTGCAGTTTCCGTCTTGTAGGTAACTGTACAGTCAATTTGAGAATTTGTGTAAATAAAATAGCGATACGTATGTTCATTTTGACGATATTTTGTTCTCTGTGCATAACCGTTTAATCACCATGACCAAAATCGTTTGGATGTCTAAAACAATAATACGTATCGTTACTTTGACGATCCGCAATAAGGAAACCCCGGATAGCTAAATTAGCTATACGGTGTATCCCTGTGAAAGATGACTATACAACGTATAGCTAAAATAGCGATACGTATGGTTATTTTGACAATATTTTTTCTCCGTGTGATAAATAATAACTGCCTTTAATCTAATATAGTATTCGTTATGATATTTGCATTGTCTATCTTTGTCCTTTCTCTCTAAAACGACCACCTCTCCAAAAAAACAATTTGAGCAAGAATCGACTCTAGTCGTATTAGAGAGGTTTTACTGTAGTATATACTTTCAGTCAACAACTTGGCTCGGCAGTACATTTACTACTACTGCAAAAGTTTTGAATGTGGTTTTCGTAATAAAATAAATTTTTAAATAAAATATTTATATTCAATAAGTGACCAAACAATTTTAAATTTTAGATTAGTATATCTTGTACACTACTATAATCACAATGCTTTCCGTTATTTAAAATTTTTAAAGTTGGCGTATTCTAAAAGCGGGCTTGAAAAACAAAGAATGATAACGTCATCAATTTTTGTTTGTTTATTATGAACAAATATATCATATACTGTGTCCATATTTCTATGCTTACCATTAGTCTCTCGGTTATTAGAAGATACAGACCAACGATTAAATGAAAAATGTTTTCCAAAATTTAATACTCGCAACAAATCTCATTTAAAATTTTCTCTGATTTTTTTCAATTTGAAATATTTGTAAAGAAAATTGTCGATCTCAAGTTCTCTTAATAACTCGATAATGTATAATATTACCATTTCTAAAATTTAACACTGTTCAAGCCATATTTTTTCAATAATTTTAAGTAGGTTATTATTAACTGTAAGTATGTGAAACCTTAAAACCATGCCCTAAGGTGGTTAACTTTGGGGGGTTTATTTCATTCTTTAAAAATGTTTTTCGCATAATAGTATTTGATGTAGAATAACATACCGGTGTCTTATTTAAAATGCCACGAACTTATAACTGGTACATTAATACGATTTTCAAAAAAGTACATGTATAATAAATTATTTACTTTATACAATCTATTCATTGGCATCAATATTAATTTTGTTTCTTTTAGTTTTGATTTAATCGGAAATAATGTCAACCCTCTTATCTAAAATAGCAAGATACTAATTGTTTTAAGAAACATAACTTGTTTAATTTATATGATCTATCCGCTGCAATAACTATCAATTTTGCTCTACTTCCGGTTTTTTATAAAGAAATGGGTTATTAGTATTTTTTTAATGTAGCATACTATTTTAATCTATTTAAGTATTTGATTTGTTATTTATATACTTATAAAAAACTAGACGTTCTGAACGCATTTTCGCGATAGCGTCCACGTTTTTGGACCTAGACCTTTCAAATTTGGTAAAAAGTTGGCAAATTACGAATGACAAGTTTTGATAGGGGTTCGAGGGGGGCTAAGGGGGGCACTATTTTTAGTTATTTCCATTTTCCTTGCGCGGATCGTCCTGGAGGAGAGAGGGAAGGGGGTAGAGGATTGAATTTTGGATATGTGATAGCCCCGTTAAAGGCACACGTTTTCGTTTTTTGTGCGCCGCGATAGCTCTATCGGGGGTCGAGATATCCACCTCCAAAGGACCGTTTCTGCGCAAGAAATTTTACCCCCCCTTTTTTTCAAATGCGATTTTCGGCCATTTCCCGTACTCCGATTCAAAAAGTGCCTGATCTAGGGGCACCTCGTCAAATGCTGCCCTATCGGATCTTAATTTTTGTTTTTTAAGAATACGGCCCTGGAAGGCCCCAGCCGCGAGCAATGAATTCAAATTCAAATTACTCGAAAACGGTAGCCGCAAGCTGCGTAAAATATTTAAATTCGAATAGAACGCGTTATTTTACGTAGGAAAAGTTAAATTTTAAATGGGGCAGAGCCCCGGGGGCTCCGCAAAAAATCTTAAAAAACGGCCTTTTTTTTGTGTTTTTTGATAGCTAATATCTCCGAAACTAAAAATGATAGAAAATTGGGGTTTGCGCAGTTGGAAAGAGCGGTCTTTTTAGATGCTAATAGTCATCTTTCAGGACATTAGGGCTGCGTAGGGCTCCGCCTCGATTTTTTTACCAACACCTTTGAAAGCGATCGTTTTTACGCTACGGAAGACATCATTTTTATTCACCAAATACAACATTTCTAATTCTTCCCATCGTCATATCTAAGACTTGGAATTTTTAAAAGGGGTTGAATTTATATTCGCTAGAAAGCCCAAAGAAGAGCGCTACTTACTGTTAGTTAAAAAAAAAAATTCTTTAGACGTTTGGCCCTCAGGACCCCGTAAATAATTAAGCGGAATTTCTGAAATAGGGGTATGTTTGATGCAGCATACCGGCTTAGGGGTTGAAGATAGACCCCAACATAAAGCGAACGAAAGTGTCATGAGATCTTCCAGATTCATGTAAAAAAAAGTTTTTGTAAATCGGTTAAGGGGTTCTCGAGATATTAGATTAATAAGAAAAAATTAACGGCTCGCGCACGAGTTATGAAAATTTGACGTTTCATCTGACAGATAAAGGAAATTTATTATTATACAAATTATGCATTTTGATGTACCTTTGATTGCTAATATCACCGAAACTAATAACAATAGAAAGGTGGGGTTTGCGCAGATAGAAAGAGCGGTCTTTTGCGATGCTAAGAGTCATCTTTGAGGACACCAGGCCTACGTAGGGCTTCGCGCCAGGAATTCGAGGACACCTTTAAAGGCGACCGTTTTTACGTTACGAAATAACCTTGGGAGGACTCCACGAAATGCAATACATTTAATTAACTATTCCCATCGTCATTTTTAAGATTTGCTGGAAAGCCCGAAGAAGAGTGCTTCTTACTGTTCATTTTATAAAAATTTTACTTTAGAAGTTCGGCCCTCAGGGCCTCCTAAAAAAATTGGGTGGAATTCT